>JAQIWI010000092.1:0-74997 GCA_034698825.1 Deuterosminthurus bicinctus | reverse complement strand
AGGGGGTTCTATCTTTTAGCATTACAAGGGGGTTCTATCTTTTAGCATTACAAGGGGGTTCTATCTTTTAGCATTACCCCCTTGAGGGGGTAATTGTACCAGCAGCAGTGCTGAGTTGTTAAATTGACAGCCGGTAAGAATTTCGTACCATCTACTGGATTGGAAGGTACACTTGGTCATTCCAAAAGCTTCTTGTCCTTTCCTCGTCTTCTCTCCTGTTGATTATTTCTCTTTTTTGGCGTATTCTGTCTCTCTCTCACTCTTGAGTCTTTTCACATGCGATGAGAATTGTGGTGGGTGAAAAAGTGCAGTAAGAATTATTGGCTCCTGGCTCATGTTGTTGTTGTTGCCGTTGTGGATATTCCATTTTGTAGAAGAAGCTTGAAAATTGCTTTGAATTCAAAGCGAGTTAATAATTATTGTGATTTTGTGGGCGAGAGGAATTAGTGTGAGTTGTTGTCATTATTATCATCAATCGCCATAGGTAAGTAATATGAAGCTTTCTTTCTCGTCGTCCCTTGAGGAAAAATGTACGTGACACACTTAAGAATTCTGTACTGTCTGTCAGGCTGTGAGCAGCGTCGTGGACGCTTCAACTCGATTCCTCTCCGGCGCTTTTATTTCATAGCTGTCGTTCTTGTTCTTTTAGTCTTCTTGGTCCGCTTGTGAAAGTTTTTTTCGCATCCATTTTAACTCGTGTGGAGTGCAGTAGTCAATGCGATATTTATGTATGAGAAGAAGAAGACTGTCGTGGACGTGACACATTGTTGACAGGCTGTAGCCATTTAAACATACGACCTATTTTGTTGGTATTCTGGTGAGTTATGTGATTGACATGTCTGTTTAGGAGCGAGTATATGGACAGATTTTGCCCTAAATGAGTTCTATTGCTAAAAGAGTTGGATGGTGGTTAATAAATTGACGTAATATGCAAGTTTAATGGAGGGCTTTTAATGTTGTTGTTGCTATTGTAAAAAGTTCCATTAGTGATGTCGCATTGTACATTTCCTGGGTATTGTTGTCAACAAGTGGAATGTTATGAAAGTTTCTACGCATTAAGACAGACTATAGATCTATGAGTGGAAGTAGCAACATTTTGTTTCTTGTGTCCAAATTGATTTGAAGCTAAAAGCAAAAAAAAATTGTTGAGAAAGTGCACTTTGTTTTGAGTAAATTTCGGAAGGAGATGGAGCGGGATAGTCAGACGAATAATAATGTGGAAAAAATATTCAACAGTTAGGAACTAAAATTGTTGATGCTTGTAGTAAGTAATGATTGAGACTAATTTTTAGGCCTTTTTTTCATTTCAGTCGAAAAATTTGCGAAGATGTCAGATCAGCAGCAATTTTGCCTTCGTTGGAATGATTTCCAGTCGAACATCGTGACGTGCTTCAAGCACTTGAGAACAGAGCGGAGTTTTACGGACGTGACCCTGGCTTGCGACGGTCAGACCTGCAAGGCCCACAAAATGGTCCTCTCTGCCTGCAGCCCATACTTCAAATCATTACTGGAGGTATGTCAAACTACTCCAGGTCAAATTCTTATTCATTTGTCAAGCCTGATCGCAACAATTTAATCTTGCAGAACAATCCCTCGAAACATCCCATAATAATCCTCAAAGACGTCCCATTCAATCACTTGCAATCCATTCTGGAATTCATGTACGCTGGCGAGGTGAACGTTCCTCAGGATAATCTGCCAGCTTTCTTAAAAACGGCTGAGCGGCTTAAAGTCAAGGGTTTGACGGAAGGTAAACCGAGAAAATTTGAAACTTAAACCCACACCTTTGTCTATATATGCTCATTGTGTGAGTTTGCGTAGCAAAGCTCCTTGGTGGTGATGGTGAACTTACCCCTTCTTCTTTTAGTTAGAATTTGAAAGCTTTATCTAAGTGTGTGTACTATTAATTTCTCTTGGGTTAATGGAGCATTTAAGTCTCCGCTATTTAATTCTCATGTATATGCGTTTTTACTTGTGTTACTAACCATTGTGAGTGAGAGTTTTATAGAATTTTAAAATGGGAATGTAATTGTTTAGTAGTGATGGGAATGATCAGTGTATTATGGTGGATGGGTCAGCAGCATGGGTGTATTAATTGGCTTTTGGGTTGGTTTGATTGCTTATAAGGATTTTAATATAGATGCAATGAGCAAAGGAAAAAATACTCAACATGTGTTCCCCATATTTTTGTGCAGTCAAAAGAAACTAAAGCTTCCTGCCCCTCCTCCTATCGGAACTCTTAATATTGCATAAGCTGAACTTTAAGACTCCGGACAACTTTTTTACTTGAAGCAATCCCAGCAAAACGTAGCAGAACTCTGTCGCAGGAGGACATTTACATTAATTACATGATGTATGCGACAAAAAAAATATTGAATCTTAAAAGTTTTTTGAGTGCATCTTACAACAGCAACAACAACAACAATATTTACATTATTATTATTATAATTATATATTATTTCTCTTTCCACATTTTTCTGTATTCGACTGGTATTTTATGTAGTGTATACTATTATGATTATGGTAATTGTCAGAATATTTGTTGTACGCTTGGTGACTAATGTAATATTATTGTGTGTCGGGTATTATGAATAAAAAAAAATATACACCTTTTCACAGCAACTACTAACATGTCCTTTTTCTTTGTTACCACCATCTTAACATAACGAATGGCCGATTACTAAAAGTAGCCTTGTGTTTGAAAAAATGAATTGTCCATTACGATCAGCAAGTTTTCACAAATCCAAAAAACAAAATCCTTTATTGGGTCCATACACGTGAGACAATTTTTTGGGCTTAACAAATACATTCTTCACCGATACATTCTTGATTTGTCACTGAGGACATCCAAAGGCACGCCACTTAGAATTTTCCATCGGGGTGACGTTCGATGATCATACCAGCTCCCTAAACACCAACCATTTGTCCATCATTGTTCTCATTCAACCGTTAAAATATTTTACAAAAACCTAAGATTAAAATTTATCAAATTTAATCGAGACAAATAGAGAATCGAATAGAATTTTAAGTTAGACTATCGGAGCCCTTACTATCAAGAGGTCTACTAACCTCAGACCACTGACCCTGAATGCTCCCGAAGCATTTAAATGCGACCATTTTAATGTTGCACTGCAATTGACAACCACGGTAGCAAAGTACCGCGCCATGATCTGCTATCATAGCCGTCATGTGCATGTCTGCAGTGCGTGTAGGACTAGGAGGACTGACAAAATTGCTAAGAATTTTAAGAATTATATTGGATTTACCTGTCCTCCAGCTGCGCAAGCGGCAATTACAGCATACTGTTGATTTTCGTGAATTAATCTATTCATGCAATGAGCGATCAATCTGACTCCTGCAATTCAAAAGTAAACTTTCCACTTCGGTCCAGTCAATAATATTACAAGAAAATAATTTTGGTCAACGCACCTGTAGCCCCAAACGGATGGCCGATAGATAGAGATCCTCCCCAAGCATTAAGCTTCTCAATAGGAAGCTGGCCGAATTTTCCGCTACGTCCCATATGATTCTTGCAGAAATAGTCGCTATCCAAAGCTTTCAAGTTGGCTAAAACTTGCCCCTGTGACATGAAAAAAAAAAATTAAGCGAGCCTTCTCACTTTAGCGGTGGTTTGAATTGGGAAAAAAATCAAAAGAAATTACAGCAAAGGCCTCATGTATTTCCCAAACACCAATATCTGACATCTTCAGACCAGCTCTATCCAACAATTTGGGAATGACGTAGGCAGGACTATATGAAATAAGTTAGATTTGAGAGATAATTTCTCGATGACCTGGTGAAAAAATACCACTTGAAACTGTTACTTACCCTAATAATAGCTCGTCCTTAGGATCTTGAGAGACGAAAAGGAAGTCACGAAGGTATGCCTTAGGTTTCAGGCCCAAATCTTTGGCCTTTTCAGGGGTAGTGAGCAAACAAGCTGAAGCACCGTCAGTCTGTAGGAGATTTTGTCAAATGAGAAAGTTGGTGTGCTTCAAAAGCAAAATATCGTACCAAAAAACTGGAGTTTGCGGCCGTCACAGTTCCGTATGGCTTGACAAAAGCTGGTTTCAACTGGCCCAACTTTTCAATGGTTCCGACTCGAACGCCATTGTCTTTGTCGATCACAGCCTTAGCTCCTGGGACTAATGAGAAAAAATTAGTTTTGATGGGGTCTGCATGTAAACTTTTTTATTATATTCATTTTCAATACCTCTGACTGGGACCAAATCCCTCAACAGGCCATTCTGTTGAGCCTGCTGAGCCATAGTGTGGGACCTTAGAGCATATTCATCTTGTTCTCGACGTCCGACTTCGAACGCAGCAGCAAGACGATCTGCTGAATGACCCATAATCTCGCCTGTAGAAAACTCTGCGATTCCTGGCAACTACAGCAGATACAAACCTTGTTACATTTTTCCTTAATTCAAATTAAAGTGTGAGGTACTTACCTCAGGGACCAAGTGACCTGGGCGGATTTGGGCCAAGAGACCAAGACGCTGTCCAAGAGTTTTAGCTCTGTTTGCTGAGAGCATCAAGGATCGCATTTTCCTTGAGTGTCTGATCGGAATATCGGACATGAATTCCACTCCTCCAGCAATGCACACGTCATAAATACCCGCATTGATCAGACCATAGCCTAGAATGACACAAATTCTGTGATGTACTAACTGTGAATCGGCGGTTCTTTGACATATATTTGACTTACAATCAGCAGCAGCCTTGTTTGACGAAATGCAAGCCATGGTGCATGTGTTTGCTGGAGTGTGCTTTGAATAACCAGCTCCAAGAGCAGCTTCTCTGGCAATGTTGCTCGTTTTCACTTCCTGGATCACAGTGCCACAAATAATGTAATCCACAAGCTCTTTCGGGATACCGGTCCTCTCGGCAAGACCTCTGAAATTGACGAAATCTATTGATGTTATTCAGTTTTGGGGGCTATCTACAAGCTTATTAAATGTAGTTGAGCCTTACAGCAAAGCGTATCTTTGCAGGTCATGGGGCATAAGTTTGGCATAACTGGTTCCGGACTGCAAGAAAGGAGTCCTTACAGCATCCACCACCACTACATCCCGCTGTCCCGGTTTCGCCAGCGTCGGCTTGCTAACACCTGATGCCAATGAACGCACTACACACGACAAAATCAAAATCATCTTCTCTTTCTGTAACATTGAACGGCAATTTAATAAAATATACACAGCAAACTTACCCGAAGTACGCATTAGTTTCGTCATTTCCATCGGTTTCATACTTTTCATTGCAATAAGACTCATCTTGCCGCTATGTTTCCCTCACCTATATGTCAAAGAAACATGAATCAGGTCATCATTTCCACCATTTTCCAGATTCACTTAAATAATATTCCCAGTCGCTGACTCATTTATCCTTAAGTCAACAGCCGAACCGCACATTTCTTCAACCATGTATGACATCCATTTTTAAATCACTTCAACTTGCAGCAAACGAATTGCAATTTTAATTTAATTCGTATACTGAGATGCCCAGGTCACAAAAATATTCCTTGCATCACATGAATTGTTGCAAAACAATTCATTTCAACAAATTTCCGGTCACAACAAAATACTCACAACACATCTGTCTAACTCATACTTGCGATCACGTACTACCCAACTTCAAACTTACCAGATTTCTAACCTGATGTCCCAAATACAAATTAGCAGAGTTATTCAGTAAATTCTACAAACTCCAGCCGGTAAAAATTACTGTCAGTTCTTTCCAAAGTCTTTTTGCATATAATTGCACTGAAGAATAATTCAAGCCTTCCACTGCTCTTTACTAGAGGACCTTTGGACTTGTGGACTCTCAGACTCTGTACTTACTGCACGGGCGGCGGAAATATTCACACACAAATGAAAGTCTTGCAGCAGTCAGTCAGTTCAGTATGCCTGCCAGTGACTATATACGCCTATGGAAACGAGTAAACTCGATTGGGGCTTTTTCCTCGCTTTCTATATATCTTCAAAAGTAAATGACATGATGGGCCAAATAATAATTACAAAAATTATCACTTCATAACCTCGGTCAATGTTGACAGCTTGAAGAAATCTGATCAGGTCCTCAGCCTCCAAACGGCACCAGCATGTTCGACAGCTCTAAGATTTTCATTCAAAGTGTGAGAAAAATGAGCATTGTGTGAGAAATATTAAATATTGCTGACTCATTCACATTTTAAATGCAATTTGCCAACCTCTGTAGCAATATGGGGCTCAAGGTCGCAGGCAGTGATGGATTGTCTCAGAAAATATTTATTGAACTGACAGAGTAATAGGAGTTTCATTTTTCAACTTCCATATATAACGTTTCCGTTGCAGTTATAAAACGATCGTTGACGACAATTTATATTCCAAAATCAAAGCAATCAACAAGTTCTCGACAATCTGACATATGCTGTACATGTTAAAGTGGATGAAAAAAATTGGAGTGGTTATAAGGAAGCCTTAATATTCTTCATCCAGTAGCAATTACGGACTACTTAGACTCCTGCCTGGGCTGGGCCTGGGCCTCTGGAAAACAAAGAGATTTACCTGTATAGTGCAAAAGTAACGTAAAAAGCAAGCTCAATAATGGCAATGGCCCAGTGGATACTCACAGGGTTTTCATAGATATGACAACTAAAAGATGAGGGCTGACATGATTTTCCATAGTGAGAGTGAGAGATGAGGATGAGACTTACGTATCACTAATGGGAAGATCTCGTAGTCCTTCGCAGCTGCCATCAAAGCTTCCCAGTCTTCACCAGGAACTTGAACTTGAATACCATAAAGATAATCTAAAATCATCTCAAGAATCCTTGCTGGGGTTTTGGTGATTAAGAAGCAGGGATTTGGGGCATTTAGGGCCTAAAAGCGGACACATTAGATGCACAATTATTATCATCCGATCCCATCAGATCGCCTCAGCGATTACTTTAATCAAACTTACCAGTTTTTTTCTAAAATAAGGGCTATTCACGGCAAGGACAATTTTATTAGCGTAGTACACTTTATCTTCACATGCAAACATGACCTGTGAGTCCGGCGACAGAGTGCTCCGATGTTTGTTGAGCCAGTGCGGAAGGACGATTTCACTGTCCCTCAATCTAATATAAACTTGACGCTCGTTCATTTTGTAATCTGTGTTGTCCATGAACCAAAGCAAAGTGACGGCCTTGGTGACTTATTATATGCCCTAAAAATACAATATTTGTTCCATTTGAATACCTTATGCAGCCTTCATTATATGACCATCGCGTGCCATTTTGTTTGTATCCAAATTAATGAAGTAGCCAAGCGTCTCGGAGACTTCTACGGTGTCGTGCATATATTGTAGTTGCACAAGAATGACAATAAGGAACTGGGCTGTGAAGAGTGAGTTCTAGGAAAACTTTGATTCCACTATTTTATTGATTTTTTTCCCTTCGATACACATGGAGCTGCTACAAAATAAAGCGCATTTGAAAATAAGGAGTTTTTTTTAACATATATACTCCTTACCAACAAGATATGCAAAATTATTCAAAGGAATATCATAAGAGAGAACCAAAATATAATCAGAGTTTCACACACGTATGAATTCTCCACACTTTTTAGTAGTACTACTGTGTGAATTCGTCCTCTCAAAAGACACACAGGTCACAAAGGTTATATAGATTCCCTTCTTGTCCCAGCTTCCATGTCTGTGTCTCCTCATCATCAAGCTGGGGACCATAAGTGCCCAGTTTTACCTTCTCTATATCACAGGCTGTCGACAACAGTACTATTAGAAATGAGCTATCAAAAGTAAATTATTGTTTACAGTAGCTTCCTTCGTACAAAGTATACACCTTCACATAATTACCTCCGACTAATATAACGCTTGTCACTTCCTCTCCTCACATTACAAACACATTACAATCGTATTGTTATTATTATTATTATCATCAAACTATCAGGCAAGGCTCAACTCTCAGGTTTAATGCCATCCTGCTTATAGGAGTGACAATAATAATTAATTAATTATTAAACTCCCGCAGCAAATATAGCTAAATCGTCACATTTTTTTTTCGTCTTTACTTGAACATATAGCTTACTACAATGAACCCAATACAGTCATCTTGCTAGTCGCTTTAAAAGCCAAAAAAACTTATCATAACTCCATACATATTTAGTTGCACAGGACAGTCTCCATATTTAACATGCCCTTCCCTTCGTAACGGGAGAGAAACACATGAGGTAAATCTATTGAGGGTCGTGTTACATGTTGTGTGGTGTCTGTGAGTGAGCAAACAAAGTCGCTCTGTACCAATAATTACATACACAAGAACGCATAAAATTTTACGCAACAAATACTTTCTCTATGTACCTTGTGATGAGCCAAACAAAGCATTATGAATGCGACGTGATTGTACAAAATTTGTACCCGGAGAGAGACAGAGAGAGAGAGAGAGTTAAGTTGTAAGTAAACGTGTGTGCTATACATTTGCTACAAGTCGATACATTTAGCACCTTATTTTCCCGACTTTATGGCAATGATGTCCTCTATTATTTTGGCGTCTATCATTACAGTATATAGCTGCTTACGGGAAGGTCGCCTTCAAATACAAGTGGCAATGTATGGCCAAACTAAAAGGGTGTACAAATCGCGTCACATTACAAGTCGTACCAGATTCATATATTGACTATCAATACTTACAAACAAGTGATGTTCAATACTATATAGAACATCCTGATTATTATGCTTATTTGCAAAAGACAATAACACCAGTGGAGATTTCTGCAGCAATCAAATGCAGATAGTACGCAAGTTGATACGTTGTTCACATAGTGGCTTATATAGTCAGCAATAAACTTCTGCTAATTGTGACTGGAAGACTTTCGGCTTAACCACAGAGAGAGAGAGACTTATAGCTCCCTTCATAGCTTACAGTAATAATGTTAGTTAAATGCTCACAAGTGTATAAGGTTTCATATTCATTGTGTTAGTATTATTCTCAAGTTAAACTCTTTCATACTTCAATACAAAAAGTTGTTGCGATGGGTTTAAATTAGTTGGATACTTTTAGAAGCTGATAGTCATTTTGTGTGATGATGTTTGTGACAAGAATGGGAGGTTGAACTATTGGATAAAAACTAGTACTGGACTTTCCCTGAGATCATCCAAACTCAAGAGTTCTAATTGACGGATGATAATAATTATTACAAAGAAAGGCGAGCAGATGAGGTGACAAGGTTGAAAACAAAATAGGAGCTTACAGAGTTGGTACACTAGGGAAACAGTGCGTTTGATTTATTTGATATTCGCTAACAAAAATTTGAAAGGTTTTGAATATAGATGAACTATTACAAATCAAAATGTTGGAACTTTTATAAACAACGGCTGTTGCGTGAGTAATAATAATAAAATTACATTGGATGATTTTAACTTTAGATTTTGCGTAAGTTAGAGAGAATGGAGAAAGAGAGAACGCTATATAAGAGCTATAACTATTCCCCACAAAGACTACAATTTTTTCTTACTAATAATAACAATAATAATAAAAGGATTGATTGAACTTGATTCTGAAGAGCTCACCAAGGTAGTAATAGTAGCAATAGTATAGTGGTCTCATTATGTAGACAATTAAGCACGCAAAAAAATCACCTGTCCTCAACAACTCTGACCTCAGAAATACAAGCACATGATGCTATGTCAAGTCAGTACACCAGATCATACCACATCATCCCCAATATCCTATAACGTTCATTATTATTATCATTATTATAATAACTACTCCGCAATGGAGAAGCTTAAACCTGCTGCGACTCTTACAAAGCAAGTAACACTACTAAATAGCTCTCGAATGACTTGAACAATCAGGTCTTCTATTTAAATTTAGTCACAAAATTATCCACCTAATGACCGATTGATTTTTGCGATAATATATATATATACTAATAATAATGCTGATCTCGACACCTTCAAACTTTGATAGAGACAGAACAAAGAAACTGTGTGACATATAATGTCATATATGAATGTCACAAAATTCGTTTGATCTTTTCCGATTGCGAATAAACTAAACACATTTTAGAAAACTATCATCATCTTCATCATCATCATATACACACGCATATGCAAACATCCTCTCCCATTTCCTTTGGTACGGTTTACAAGAATAAAAAATAGTTGAATAAGTTCTTATTACGTAACTGGAATGAATTAGCCCAATTCACTACAGCATGCTACTACTGCAATGCAACCACTTTATAATTATTACACACTGATGAAACTTATAGTATGGTGGTATTAACGTCCCCACCTATAGCCACACTAGAAACCAAGTATCATCTCAGAGGTTTTTTTTTACTATTTAGAAACATATTATAAATAAATTTGAGCTCTATAAACAACGAGTTGAAGAGGCTTTCTTTCCTCTGCCCTCCCTTCATTTCTTCGGTGTGCCTAGATTTTGTTGTGTAATAATCCGTAGTCGCAGCAAAATTATTATTGTTGTGTCTCCATAGTAGTATAAACTAAATTTGCTTTATTTAAATCGCCAAATAAAATTATATACGCGCACAGTAACTTAGAACCATATAGATTTATACATTATTAATATTATTATTATATTTACGTAATTATTATTATAGCAGGTGAATTAGAGAAGTCGACTTGTTTTCTTTAGTATATATTATTTCCACCAAGGTCATTATTATACCTAGTAGTGACGTAGTCAGCTGCTATTGTCAGGTCACGTAAACATTGCTGAAGACCGTTCAAATGATGGTGAAATGAATCAGCCATGTGCTGAACATACTCCTCCTCAGCCTCCACGCCGGAGTCTTCGTTGAGCTCTGAATATTCTGGAATAAACAAAAAATAAAACAAAACATAAGTAAAACTTCTTCAAAGTCATTTCATCCCTTCCGCAATTCATAATAGCTGCAAAACTTCCGATGAGCGTCATTCCCAACAAAGAGACGGCCAAACATGCACATTTCAAGGTAGCGCGTGAATAGAAGTCCATTGTCACGTTATTATGGCCACGATACCATGCAGTTTGCATGAGATAAAGAAGAAGGTCAAGTATCTCAAAATAACTTTTGTTTGGGGATTACGCTCTCGTGCAGTACTATACTGACTTCCTCAAACTAACTGAATTGACTGACTCTAATATTGAAAAGCTTACCGGTATCACTGGCAGAGGTAGACGAGGTAGTGGACACAGTAGAGGGTCGTCTAGCGTGTCCCTTGACTTCGGTGGTAGTTGGCTGAGACTGAGGAGGTTGAGCGGTGGCCAACGGAGTTGAATGTGAGTTATTGCAGTTATTATTCGCAGTCGGGGTAGTACTCGTGGTCGTCTTGTTACCCCACATGAGGTCATTCTTGACTGAGTTCAGCATGGAGTAGAACTGGAATAGGTCGACACCATTCAAGTCCTGCATCAGCCTCTTGGCATGATCCCCTCCAGAAACATCACCCCCCACGAGTCCCGAGGAAGCTTGCTCATCAAACTTCAAGTCCATCAACCGACATGGCACCAGAATCGTCTCGTTCATGTCATCCACAGTTTTCACGAATCTCTCCATGGTGGACAAGAGGCTACCATGGGAATGATTAGGTTCTAACTGGTCCAATCTGTTTATTTTACGACGGGAGCTAGTGGTTGACCCACTTTTGGTCGTCCTCGTGGTCCCACTGTAAAGACATCAAATTAAAGGCTCAGTACACATGTTACAAATACATTCATCAGCTCACCCGAACATATCATTTTTCTCTCTCTAATATTGAACTAGCTGCCTTGATCGCAACATTGGAAATAATAAGGGTCCTTATATCTACACCACAATAACCATGAAGACCTCTGTCGGCCCTCAGAAACTTACTCATGCCTTAAATGAATCAAATGCTTCTCAATAATGTTCGTCTTGCTTTTACTTATCAAGCTAGCTAGCTACTCTATACTGCGTATCCCATTGCACCAACTCTCATGCTGTTGCTCCTATGCTCCTGACACTTTGCGTGTTGTTTGCAGTCAACAAACACTAAATACTTTGCCATCCTATTATTCTCATGACAACCGCATAGAAATTCTCTGTACCTTCCACTGCAATACCTCTAACTTTTCTCACTCCAGTCCCCCTCCTCGCTGCTCTACTAACTAAGTCTCAATCATCCGATGAGGCTTCATACAAAGTATTGTTGTTGTACCTTCTAGCTAGCAAATTTATCACCTGATAATGAAAATTCCTGCATGCAGGTGACTAAGAAAATTAAAGTGTATGGTGCAATAAAGAGAACGAATTACACACACTTGCTATAGTCAACCTAAAGCTCTCTCTCTCTCTCTCTCTCTCTTTCATTCAGCCGTTTTTTTGTTGTAGTAAACTTGTCTTCTTTTTTTTTGTACAGCGACGCCAGATTATTTCGCCGAGGTTACAACAACTTGCGGCAATCAATGAACCTACATGTCTTTCATAGAAACAGACCCACACACACACACACACATAATTTGCCCACAAACTGACCCATCCCTTTGCCCATTAAGAAAACGCTACCACAAAAGAACTATACAACATCCACCTAACCATTCATTGTTTCTCACAAGAAGACTGAACTAATTTCATGTGAGAAGAAGACGAAGAAGTCCGTATAAAACATGCTATTTGTGAAACCAATCCACTTTCCTACCATTTCTTCCGCAACGCATCAAGTCAAGTCTCTACCTCTCATTGACGTCATTTGAAATGAAACAACCTCTCAACTTGTTCCGTCCCCCAATAATAACAAATGGATGAGCTTGCGAAAATTTATCAAAGCCAGTTGGATCACACAGACACATACAGAACGATTAAAACAATCTTCTCAAGTTCACACAGACATTAACGCAAAGCGCAATATGTGACGAAATTGAAACATAGTTTCCCCTCTGATATTTCCTCTGTCTGTCTCTCTATCTATCTCATATACGCAAACATTGAACGTGTTGAGAAAATCATCTGGCTGTAAAGCAAGAATCTCCGGTTCCACCATGTCCTACTTAAGCCTTTCCACATACAGCAAACACAAACTTTTTTCATTCGTATATTGCAAATTTATAAGTCCCTCGGTACCATCACTATGTGCTCGCTGCCTTCAGATTATCACCAAATTATAGTGACAATCCTACCAATAATCCTCATATATCCTGGCACATGGTCTTATACTCCACAAAATTTCATTACATCTCCATGTTGTATAAAAGCCTCAAGCCTAATCAATTCAAGTTCAAGGGAGGAAGATAGCATATTGAAAGGTCGAGAAAAACCTATAGAATGTGTGACTAATCTGGAAAACTATAATGAATCATCGGATGACTACGGTGACGTGAAACATTTATATAATTATAGTCCTGACAAATATTCACTGGCCAAGTATGCATAAAATGTATCATGGAAACCGCTATATAGAAACCAATTCAATACTTAATAAAAACATTCGCATGTGTCATGTTATTCACCGCTCAAACCAACCAATTGCAGGCCGCATTAATAATCTTTTCCTTCATAATTTTAAAAAGAAAATCAGATTTATATATACCATAGGACAGCTTTGGCGGACATCCAGTCTTGCATTTTTTTAAAATATTTTTTACTTATAATTACGACGATGACGACGGACCGAATGAGTAGTAGTAAGCTTGCTCCGTGCTCACTCCAGCACTTCCTCTGAGATTCAGAGGAGAGTCAATGACGCACACACATATACACAAACACACCTTAAATTTACACTGGATTATGCACAAGCGGATGGGAAGTACACAGATGACGACGACCTTAGCACAGAAAAGCTGAAGGTTTCCCGATAAAAATATGCCGCCGAGTATCTTGAACCATACTGCTTCCCAATGTATTCTTTCTTTCTCTCTGTCTCTCTATAGCAATGATAAAAAAAATGATCACTATTTGTCAAGCGTGTGTGTGTGTAACGCTGCAGAGTTTCACAGTCAGACCTTGCAGCAAGCAACTGTCACTGAACACTACTGCTGTGTGTGCAGAGTTTTGAGTGTCGTTATAGCGAGTAAGTGGACGGTCGGTTGGTCGGTGAAATAAGGAGCAATAATTATGGATAAACAATAAATGCCCTTTCTGAGGCTTTCCTAGAAACCAGTTCTTTTAGAGTAGTGCATCACCAAACAACACCACCACCACATGCAAGCAAGACAGCCTTCCTACACTAACAACTGCATTCACAATAACACAGGAGAGCTTTTTCTTCAAAAGCTGTGGCTCATTCAAATGTGACACACTTTGCCGTTAAATCAGATAAAAATCTGATTATATCGGATGACAGAATAGAAAAAAAAACTAAGGCACAGAAAAGTCCAAAGGTTCGGACAACAGCACGAAATGACTCCTCTCTTTCTCTGCTCACTTACACAAGAAAAATCATCATCATCACCCCAGTAAAACTTTTGACAATTTCAAATTCAAGCACCACCAGCACAATAAATGAAACACATGAGAGAGATGGAGAAAAAAGTTTCTGCAGATCTCAAATGATGGCTCAGACTGTCCGGCGCTAACTGCGAGAGAATGAATGATCGTGTATAGAAGAGGCAAAGTCCATGGGCGATGATGATGGGTGCAAAGGTAGAAATATTGAGTATTGCAGAGAAATTTAGAAGAGGAGCTTGCTTGCTCTTGGGGGACAACTGATCCAACAAGATACTTTCATAGAGTTTTAATCTCTCCTCACTCCTTATGCTCTCCGGCCAGTGGACCGAGAGAAAGTTGTGTGTCCACAAATCCCAGATTACAATTTCCTCTATTCAGTTTTTCATTGCTCCTGCTTTCGTTCAGGATGATCATCAGGATTTTCCTTCCTCAAACCAACCATCCACTCGCACACATTTACAGTTACGAACAATAAGCTGCACCAGCAACAGTCCTTGTTATTATCATTCTTGTTGGTAAACACACTCACATACTTTTACACACACACACACATCAGACGAAGAGAGCGAGCACCAGAAGGAACTTACTCACTCACCGCAACCGTCTTCACTCCCACAGAAGATTTTCTTCTATATCCTTCTCTTATATTTAAGTATGATTCTCCTCAAAAAAAAACCTCAACACAATATGAAACACTTGCTAAAAATTTCTATTATATATCGTCACAACGGCACACTTTGATTGTCCAACAATCCCCTCTTTGGCCCTTTTTTGCGTGCAATAACAAAATTTACCGAAAACAGGACCAGAGCGACAACAATGGAATATACCTGAAGATCATGATCGTTGTGTATCAATCAGGCGGAGTGGAGGGGGGAACACACTTGCAAAATGGAAAGGTAAAAAAGAAAAAAATTTGCACACTCTCGCTCTACAACACAGCACAATGAGGGAAACGGAGGAAGCTCAGTCAGCATTGGACCAACTGCTTGCAACTACTGAAGTACCTTCTTTGGCGTTTAACTCCCAACGTAGCGTTAATAATAATGGTGAGATGTAATGAGCGTGACTTCATAAACTTCTACATACACACATACACACACACAAACAGACACATACACAGTCCACCATCATCATGATCGCCATCATCTCCCCGTTGTTTTCTTCACTTACTAACAGAGACAATCTATATACATGTAAACGTACATTGGATAGCAACAGCAGCCAGCCGACTAACGTTAGCAAGGTACTTAAATTGTAATGAGCATACACGGCGCAACAGAGTAGAACAACACAAGATGACCAAACAGGTTAGCTCTGTTGCTGATTGCACCACTAAATGCAATCATTATTAACCGAGAGATGAACGAAGGGGATGCATAACTGCTTACATCCCCCCTCACAACATTATTGCATCCATCCCTTCGCACATAGAAGCCAGCAGCCAACCTTTGTTAGCCCTGAAAATTTTTGCAGACAGACCTGACAGACAGCTGCAGAAAGAAACCCGTCTCATACCCGTCTCCTATATATTCGTACATTCGCAAAACATTTCATTCTGCACCTTGGATCATCATTAGAGCCCCGTCGTCCTCATGCAAACTTCATTCAATTTTTAATCATTGACTTTATCAATTTTTTTCCCGGCCGGACACACACGGAATCGCCCATCACTGCCGGCAAGAGCTCCTTGGACCTTATAGAGAGAAAAACTATCGGAAGTTTGAGCAGCATGGACAAAGTGAGAGAATCAACAAGGGAATCATATGTGACATTGACAAAAGGCACTTGAGCATTAAAGTATAACCTACTCAAGCTGGATCTCCTCAATGCTAAGTCGACCTTAATATTTGCATAGATTCTCAACTATATAACGCCGTCGTTCTATCAACAACAAAAAAGGGATATGACAGTCAAACAGTTGCTAACGGTCGGTCATACACACTCACACACAATATGCACAGAATGGACACCCAGACCCTCTCTCTCTCTCTCCCATCTCTCGCATCGGCAACTCAATTGTAAATGTCTATACAGAAGGTTAAACACATAGTCGAGTGCCTTCGTAATTAACACCTACGGGAGGAATATTAACTTTGCATGCATGCAACAAAGCAACCTCGTCGTCGTCGTATGGTATATTGATGTAAACAGAGACAGTAAGCACGTTGAAGAACAACAATATAAAAAAAGGGCCGTTTCAAGATCTACTCATGCTGACACACTTGCACATGAGATTACTAATATTGCATCAACATAGTAATGGGCACAATTCTATTTGAAAGGGAAGTCAAGGCGAGGAGGGAAGAAAGGACAAGCAAGCGTGCGGCATGTAAGCGCTCCTATATATTAGTCTTCGTCATCATCATCATCAAATTGGGCGCTTGCCCTCAAAAAAAAAAAAAAAAGAAGACTCCAAGCAATTCCGGTCTGATCAAAACTCTTTTTTACATTGCATCATTTCCAATGTCTTCCTCGGTTTACAAGGGGAAAAGGCTCGTGACATTTCCAATTTTCTCATACGGAAACTGGTCAGTATTATTAATACCTGTCATTTCCATCACAAGTGTTGTGTACCAAGTATTTGGATGTGACAAGTTCATTGCTATGGGCAATTATTAAATCTCATCAATATGCTATACTATACTACTACAACATTGAATGTCCTATCTAAAATTTGCTAGAGCTACTTGCATTAGATACTCATTTGCAACCACACGCACGCACTGGCTGAATGACTGACTGACTGACTACATAGTTGGGAGAAGAGCCTAGCCTCACATTATTATCGTCATCAGAATAACACAACAGCCCGCAGACAATATACTACATGACTCAAGATTTCACACACATATATATATATATATATATATATATGTACGAAATTCCCAACCACACATGTATTAAGTTTGGCAAATCCGCAACAGCTTTAACTCTCACACAGAGCAAAGCAGTCCGACCAGAATCACACCACCACCAGTGCTTTAGGCACGCCTCCACATTTCACCAATGAGCAGTGCTCAAAATCTCTGACGTCATCTAATGTATGGAGCCCACAAATTCCACTCACCTTCAATCGCCAACCACAAGCATTATTACTACACAACTTAATAATACTACAAGCCAGGTGCACTATTACTACACAAAAATTTATCTCATCATTGATTGATAGTGAATGGTGCAGGTGGCTGGGAGAATTATGACCTATACGAGCGAGCCCTTCACATAAAGCCTTATGATTGCTCAAATAATGCAAAAGGTCTCAAATTCTGGCCGGCTGTTCCCTTCCCTCATAAATCCTTCCGTGGTGCTGATGACCAGTGGAGTCAATGGATGCCACGACCCCAAACACATCCTTAGTAACAATATCAACTAACAATAGCAGCCTATCCTCCATCATGCTTGATTCCACTTTGAAAAGTGGGGAAAACACAAACCCTTTTTTTCCCATCTCAATTCACAGAAGAATCCGCATGACGTTGAGAGTGGAATGGGAAATCCGCAATTATATTCTCCTCGGAAATGAAGCTGGCCAATTCAAAGAAGTCCGTCATCTTTGTTGGCATCAACAACACTCAATTCGTGCAGTTATGTAATGAAAAAAAAATCAAATAATAATAACAATGACAGCTGAGCCAAACTTTGCATGGTATTTCCCTTCTTCTCCTTCTTGTTTATCCAATGTCATTTACGTCCACAAGACTTAATTCCTTTGACATCATCCCAGCTTTTCTCACACAAGCTACGTCACGGACCATCATCGCGTCATACCTCCCTGCTCTTCCCAATCATCATCTTCTCCCAATCACTCACACATTTATGACACGTATATACACAGAGAGACTTTACACGCATGTGGTAATTATATTCTCAAAGATACCAACCAAACCAACCATACGCACACTCATTCATTCATGAATGACTCAACTTTTTACGATCCTTCGTAACTAGTTTGTATAGGAATTTTTGAAGGTAAAGAAAGGACCACATGCATAAGTTAGCCACCAATTTAAATGCCATTGAGAGAGATGGAGAAGGGCTTAGCAAGATCCAATTCTCATATTTCCCGTCCTCTCTATCATATCTATCCTCCTCCTATTCTATCAGCAATATGACTGAATTCATATTTCGACATATTCCATCCACCACAACAATCACTGTTCATGATTTCAAAACAGTACGAAATTCAAGGTACACCATGTGGAAACTCAACTGTGCAACACTCAATTTACAGATGTCAAAAATTAACCACTCCATCGCAAAATTACTCAAAGCAATGCAGGTGAGTCATATTGCATCACTCCTTCTCCCTTTGCTCTTGCTCTTTACACTGTTATGAAAAGTTTAATGCTAAAAAAAACCTTCTGAGCTGCAGACATCATTTAATCGGAAAGGACTGTCAAGTTAACATTCGGATATAATCGGACTAAATGACAACAAGATTCCTTTCACATTGTATACACAAATTATTAGCACCTGCTCACCACATGATAAGTTGAACTGCGACGAACACAGAAGAAGGTAAATATGTTGTAGAAGTAGACATATGTGCGTGTGAAGTGATGTGATGTGATGATGATACATTATGGTGAGCTGTTAATGCCTTAATCTAGCTGCATCACATCATGGCACAATAATACAACAAAGAGATCTCGAAATGAGACGGAGTGAGAGAAAAGGATTATTAAGACCTAACCAAGCACATTAATAATATGTAAGCAGATAATAATTTCCTATTCCTATGCATTACTAGTAGACTCTTACTCAGAATGAGGGACAATGATGCGTTACTTGCACAGAGAGAGAGAGAGAGAAAGAGTGTAATACAGGTAAACGGTTACACACATACACCACATTTACGCTAGTAGCCTCAAAAATTTAGGTTGGACAACTGGTTACAAGTGAGCAGAATACCAATGATGAATTTCATTTGGCATAGCAAGTTAGATTATAGTGAAATGCATGCTAATTTTTATTATTCAGAGCGGTTATGCTCCAACGAAAATTTCACATGGTTAACCTCCTTCTGACTCTTAATTGATAGACAGATATACAACGGGAGTGCATGTACTAGGAAGACCTCTAAACGGTACTAATTCAGTTGTAATAATAATAATAATAATCCTCAAGGGTTTCAGTTGCTCATTCTATGGTTTCACCTTTCAAAATTTAATAATAATAATAATAATAATATTATTATTATCATCATCACTCCCTGCCTGTCTGCTTGCTACTAACTTAACGGAAGTGATTACTGATTAATAAGGAATCTATGGGAAATGATGATGAAAATGTGAAACTAGCTACACAACAGATGTAGACAAAAGATATACGACAGAACAACAATCCTATTATTACCGCTAGCAGTGAGGAAGCTCTATTGGCTCTAACTATTAAACTCTAGAGTTGGCACTTGTTCAATTATACTTCTATAGTTATGTGTGGACGTGGACTCTACATAACGAAAGGTTTCCATCAAGCTGAAACAGAACTTGCATCTATGTGCGTCTTCATATGTTTGGGTCCTTTTTTTGCCAAGAAGACAACGCAGGAGGATGCATAGCTGTGAATAGCCTCGGAGTGGAAAAAAACGTGAGATTCACCAACCAACTACCAACATGTATTATACATTGAGGATGTAAAGTAAAAATCAAGTCGGAGTAAGAGTAACTAGCTCCTCCAGACCATCGAACACGCACGGAGCACATGATAATTCATAAAGTCGCCTCATGCTTCTTCTCCTTCATTACAACCCAGCTTCCTATGTTATTAAAACAGCCTGAGAGTCACCAATGTAGAACCATTATATAGTTACTTAACACATTTATGCCCTCACATTCCGATTCACAGACAGACAAAATACAAACCATTTTAAAAACATTATTATTCCAGTTTGGTGACAAGCAGCTGTAAGAAGTCCCAACTACAATGGAACAGTTCGGAACTACATAATGATCGTAAAGGTCCACTTCATAACAGACCCCGCATCCACATATCCATCCCTTTGGACCTATCAAAGTGGATCACGAACATTGGGTGCGCTAATCAATTCAACCTTTCTACCGCACTGCAATAACAAACTTCCTAGAAGGTCATTTACTCGCTGAAAAAACGGGATATTCCAAACTACATCAAATGCCGCCAGCCTAAACAAGAAGAATCATTCAAGTACTTTGACCGAACTCCAGTGAGGAGACAAAAGCTCACACTTTCACACCAAATATCTATTGCTGTCCCCAATTCGTAAGCCTCACGGCTTGTCGTCAAAGCTTGTACTACTAAGAAACACGTGCAATCCTTCTGTGAGCTAGCCGCTGTTATCACAAGTGCAACGATACATGCAAGTTGACATGAAAAAGGGTTTCAAAAGGCATTATTTATATTTAACCCATAAGTACAGAAGGAGTAGCTAGCTAAACCAGCAAGACTCATAATTTCGGGGTTAACTTTTCTCTCTTGCTCCAATTATCTTTGTGGTGCCAGCCATACCAGCTCGAGACCATATAGCCGGGTTAGTCCGCCTTTTCCAGACCGGCGTTCGATAAAAATGAGTCATGTGGAATTCTGCTACAACTACTCGGAACTCTCTCTCATAGTCAGTCGGTACATGCGTCCGGGCCCTGTCACTGTATAGCGTGATCATACTAGAGCATGCGCTCGTCATGCAAACCCCGTCTGGCCCTGACTGCAATCTATCCATCCATACACATACAACCCAATGCACCCATTAGGCCTCTCAAATAATCCAACTTTCTTTTTCCAACAATTATATTTATAAATAAACAGAGGGAATAAGGTCCTTGAATCCTTCAAGTTATATGGTACAATTAAAACCTGTTCTATTTAATTCACAGGTCTGTCCAGGGTTCCGACCGCAACCAACTGTCAAATGTCACCTCACAATTTGACACATTGAATGAGAACAGTATGGATCCATTGATGCGTGCAAAGGCTCCAGCCTATCCTTAAAATCTCTCTGTCTACATTCTTCCATCCCTTAAGATCCTTAAGGTCTGGGTCTACACTATAGCTCCGAAGAGCCATGACATGAGAAAAGGCTTAGCCAGAGTAAAAATCCAGCCCTTTACATAGCTAGACAATGTTAAACTTGTCCACGAACTTCGCCATGATTTTTTTAAACTGTCCGACCTCTATGATACCTCAAGATGAATTGTACAAACAAATAGTGCCCTTTCATGTTGCAGAGGAAGCTAGGTCCCTGAGATGTAAAGGAGTAAAAGAAGCTTGTTAATTACCTCTCATCTCCACTGTGTGAATCTCCCATGATGTTGTCGTTGTAGCAGACTCTCGAGTTATCCATCATTGTTGCTGATGATTTGTGTTGAAGGAACGCGACTTTGGAAATTCAGTTGTCCAAACTTCAAAAGCTCTCTCTCTCTCAGCCGAGAAATGAGTTGACAGTTATTAAACTCGTAGAAACACCTACACAAGTTGGACGACAGTTACGTTGATAGTGACAAAACAATGTCGACTTTAGAAACACTTTGAAATGAAAATTTGCACAGGATATAGCCGTGTTGTGTTGGTAAACCACACTGAATGCAGTAGTAGCAGTAGTAAATAATAGTAATAATAATAATGCAATTATAGAAGAGGAGGACGCAGACAAGTTAATAACCCACTCGTGTGTCTTCACTCTCTGAAAGCTTGGAACAGAATACCGGATCAGTGGCTTTGAGCTATCCTTTTATTATTTTTAGGGCGCTTTGGAGAAACCTAGTTTTCCCTATGTATACAGCATTATAGTAAAGGGAAAAAGAGGGGGACGTCTGGCGTGTTCCAAACACTCAGAGAATATCTGCTCCCTGTGTGTGTCTCACACTCTGACGTGCAGGTATAAATTCTATATGAGCACGAGGTGTATGTGTATATTTCAGCCTTGTGTACCAGCTTCTATCACATGGACAGTCACACACACCAACAGCTTCTAAAACAGTTTGACTAGAGCTATTCCTTCTGCTATTGCTACTAGCGGCAGTGTGTATGCATTACAGGACTAGAATCCTCATCACATGAACGGGGTATCGGGAGTGCGTGCAACTTTACTATTGGATTTTTTTTTGCGGCATGTTGTTCAGAGTTGATTCTTTTCAATGTATAGTGCGAGTCTGTGTATGGGGTTGGGATTATATGCACGGCATATTTTAGTTCACGGAAAATGAGACTACTGCACAGCCAAGACGAAGGTTCCTCCAGATGCATTCGACTCTCGCATGACCACTCGGCTCCCAATCAATGGGCTCCGTACATTTCCTGCCCGCCCGGACTAACTCGGCATCAACTCACTTTCCGCCACCACCACCACCACCGTCTTCCCATGGATTGCACACAAGCTGGGCGGATGATGGAAAGGAACTCACTGAGACAGCAGTAATAATGATGGGGGGGAGGGGGGATTTTTACTAGTAATCATAACAACAAAGTGTTGGTATGTTCACGTGAGTGTAACTGATGCTGCTCGTTATGTTGAAGGGACTCCCGTGTTCTCATCATTACGATGACATGTGCGTCCGCTCTCTATACTCACATAAGTTGCGTCAAATTCCCAAAGGTAATCACGAGCTAGTCAGCTGAAGTTTGTGTATGTTAGGGAATATCAAATGGCACTTTTAATTGCGGTTTCTTATATGATATGAGGATGATGCTGATTAGTAGCATTTAGATCATCCGTCAGTCACCGGGTGGCTGGGCTGGTGGTGGTCATTGCTTTTAGATTTCTTTTTTATAGATGCAGTAGTGTGAGTGACTATTGTCATTGCCAGACTTGTTGCACTTGTGGGGGGGGGGCGAGTTATAATCAGACATGAGGATGATGGACGACGGAAGGGAAGAGGAAGATGGACACACGCTGCGCATGATATCACTGCGTGCAAGCCCATTTTAATGCTGAGAGTTGCATTGATAACACCGTTTTTTTGTCATGACACTTGAGAGAATCACACTTGTAGCTATTATTGAGACAAACTGGGGAAGCTAATACTTAGTATCATCCTGTTATCATCAATCATGTTCTCTCTCTCTCTCTCTCTCTCTTTTGAGTACACATTGATGACATATATGTCATGGCAATGAGTCCTTGTCGCTCTTGACCATGCAATCATGCACAATAGTTAAGAAAGTCCTTTCCTTTTGTCTTTAAAGATTAAGGTGTTTGAGTGCGTGAGCATGGGTGTGTTTGTAAGGAGAGATAAGGGGCTTACTTGACCTATGACAGCCTTAAGCTAACATTGTTTTTTTGTTTAAACGGATGATTGTTGTTGGTAGGACCGGAGAAACTGCCCCTTGCATGTTTCTGTGTCTTTTCTTCTTCTCCATTATATAAAAAAAATTGTTTTCATTCATGTATTGAGCATCGTCATGTTGAACTTAACTTGAGACATGTTGTGTAGCGTGGTTACGAGGTTCGTTGACAGATTGTATCTCGCTGTGTATGGCATAAATACAGCTACAATACTCGTCAAGGCGGATATTTCTGGAAAGTTTGAACAGGTGCATTGAGGTTGTTAAATGAAAAATTCTCATTTGAGATACTATCATTTTAATTTAAATGTAATTTATTCAACTAAAAAATTGTGTTTCTCACGTATAAAATACTTTCCTTATTGCATTATTACACCGTCATTCAACTTGTTAGCATGGACATCGCCTGAAAATCGTACTGCAATTCT
This sequence comes from Deuterosminthurus bicinctus, assembly GCA_034698825.1. Classification (NCBI taxonomy): domain Eukaryota; kingdom Metazoa; phylum Arthropoda; class Collembola; order Symphypleona; family Bourletiellidae; genus Deuterosminthurus; species Deuterosminthurus bicinctus. The sequence continues at coordinate 50,915 of JAQIWI010000092.1, read as the reverse complement.
ATGTGTAAATAACGCAGATATATAATAATAATATAGCAGAGACTATCTGATAAAAGCGTATCAAAGTTATAGGGATAAATTAGGCAATCATCTTAATCTGAAATGGAAAGGGAGTGAATACGTCCAATTTTCGATAGCAGATCCATGATTCTCATGGCGATGACGATTTATTTACAAACGAATGGGCATGGGAATACAGTAATGATCGTACGCATTCCGAAGTTTGTATATTCCGTGTGTTACGTCAGTTTAAGATGCCATGGGTCAGAGATTTGTATGGAAGTGGTGGTGCAGCGCATTACCATCATACGACATAAGGATTTCCCAACAATTTTCTGAAGACCAATAGCTTTAAGCTAATTGAGCACTTTGTGACCTGTAATGACGGACACAGTCAGCTGTTGGTCCATGAGTTTAGATAGAAAAAGCGAGAAAGTTGCTTGCAATTTCTACTTGAATACGTGATTACCGTAGACACGATAACAGTGTCTTCCCGTGTACCTTCGTACATTTGTTCTGTTTTCCTACCTATGCACTCTTTTGTTTTGGTTCACTTGTACCCCAGCAACACACGTAGGCAGTGCGTGCTTTTGCATGGCAACTTTTTTTTGCATCTCCGTAACTGGGTTTCCAGCTCTCATGACCGGTGAAGGTTAACATCGGATGTTCACAGCAAGCTACGATAAAGAAGGCGGGACTGTGTACGTAGAACATTTGTGTAAAAATAGTACCAGGGTAGGCGGGTTCGTGTACGTCAAAGGGTTGGCGGATGCTTCACAGCCGGAGTGTAAACTTCGTGGTAAAAGAATGACGAGTTCCCTTAAAATGTATTCTCATGCCCTGTAGTATGCTGCCCATGCTAAATGATTGACATCTGAGCTGATTTTTACACACGCCAAAGGTTTTTGACATGTGCGACTGTCCTCCGCAGACTTTCCTAACAAATTATGTGAGGCCTTGCCTGTGCAAAAGTTGATGCACCCACGCCATTTCATCCTTTAAGGGATCTACGTAAGCAACTGGTTGGTTGCTGAGGAGCAAACTAATTGTTCTCAGCATAAGTACTTGCTTCCTGAGTTTTTTTTGTGAATTGGAAGTGCTATCTAATTGTAGAGGGACCTACATAATGTAGCACAGTCAGCAGTTGTTAAAGAACAAAAAGTTGTTGACAAATCCCACACTAGTCTCATATGACCCACGCGTGATTTCTCCTGTAATGTTACTGGCTCAAGTTATTTAGGTTCATTTGGAAGCTATCAGGAGCCAAGCAAATGCTCAGTGACTGCTAATAATATAAATCATGTTGTAACGTTGTGCATCTGTGCATGTCATATTTTGAGATATCAAAATTGGAATTCGGAAACATTGTCAGTTTCAGTTCCAAGCTAAGCAATGCACGCACTCGCCCCATGATCACGTCTGTGGTCTCAGACCAGTCAGTCAGTCACCTGCAGAATCCGTGCTCTCTGGGTTTTGTTCATGCAGCCAAAGTATAGTGAAAGCGTTTGGGAAGATAAGTTGGCTTGCAAGAAGATACCTACTGGCAGGCAGGACACATTACAAACTTCCCATACACACAGGAAATGCAGGTCATGCTCCGCTAGGGCTCATGCATACAAAGCATTGACATGTGATAAATTTGGCCAACTCAACAATTCGGTGCCAGTGACAGCAGGACGACAGTTGGTAACAAGACAAAATCTTCCCGGCGTAGTCATGATAATCAAGAATATATGAATTCATGTGGAAAGCAACCAGCGAGGTCAATCTCACATGCTACAAGTGTGCTGACTGATTTCTCCTCACATGTTTCTGAATTTATAAGCTCCAAAGTTTTACATAATTGTTATATGTGGCACGAGCTTTGCAACACTTGTTAGTACTATTAGGAGGTCAGGAACGTGGTAGATCATATGTAAGTAGCCGGTGTGTTATTCCACACTAGCAAACCCACTCCATTTCTTTGCACAACACTCCACTCCAACCGTCCTGTTGACATTGACAATTTTTGACACTGTAATCTTGAATGTGTTTGCAGTTTGCTACTGTAATGTGAAAATATATAGCGTCTAGTAGAAAATTTTAGACCTCAACCAAAGCGGGCTTTACTTATTTTGTGAAGGCTCCTGTCATCATCCTACTCTCGCTCTTTTCATGTCGTCAACATTTTCCACTGCAAAATTATTAAGAACTTAGTAGTATTATCATATCTTTCATGTCCTAAGCCCGTGCGTTAGTATGATCATGCACTCTATAATCAGAGTCTGACTAAGGAACATGATGAACTGAGCGGACAGAGCGAATCCCATAAGTTTCCTGTAGCACCCTCAGTATGACCTTTTCTCAAAACATTCATCTTTTATAATCATAATACGTAAATATGACGATAGTTAATATTTGCTAACATTCATGATTCAACTTAATTACGCATGATTTGTGACCATCAGCTGCTGACTTTGGCTTGTGCCTCAAGATCTTCACATCTTATACATTTATATCTGACCAACTGACCACATTAACTTAAAGGTGACACTTTGACGTCACTTTTAGACTTGAGAAATTGGGTGAATGATTATGAAAGGCCCAGTTCTAATGCCAGTCGCCTACTACTTCGGTAGTACCCTGTATGTACCTGTTTGCACATTACGTAACAATTGTGTACTTACGAGCAAGTGAAAATGGAAAAACACTTGTTGACATTACCACAATTACTGTGGCGTGTTACATCAGTCTACCCTCCTAAAATTTCTAGTAAATTCACTGCAATTTTCACAAAGCTGTCATGCCCGTTGCATAAACCTTGATTTTTTTCTCCGTAATTCCTGTCAAGTTACTCCTTAATTCCTGTTCAACACTGGAAATCCTCTTGTAAAATTTCACATGGGTGGTGTACTACCGACGCGATTAAATCTTATACTGTAAGTAAAATAATAGCTTGCCTGTTTGCGTGCTTACAGTGCATACTATAGCACAACTAGCTTGGCTCTATTCCTGGAGTTTAGTAGCACAGGGACAAAGCTTTTGACTCTTGCCAGGTTTAATAGATGCCTTGTGCATTTGGGATATATGTTCATAATATCCTTCACATATGAACAGATTTGCACAAAGGTTTAGAAGCTACTACTGATTACTATCCACTGCAGCTCATATCATTAGCATGCATACCCATCCAGGTTGAATAAATTACCCCAATGACTCATATGTCAGTTGAAACATTTCCAATGTCAAAATGACAGCTCCAACAAGATGACATTTTAGCCTTTGTAAATAAATAATAGTTAATTTAATATATTTTGGACAAGAAGAAGAGGAATATGAAGAAGGAAAAGTTCATGCTTGACTTCGAGAACGTTGACTGGAGCGACGAAGACAATGGCTATCAACCTCCCAACCAAAAGCACGACTTGATCGCACGCTAAAAAAATTGGACAAAAAATAAAGCTTTGATTTTACTTCCCGGTGACTATACGCCCGCAAGCATGGAGACGAAGAAGACCACGATTCCACGATGATGATGAAGAATCATTTTTACTGTAGCTGGCTGGCTAAAAAAAAGTCAAAAAATAGTGCCACAAAATTTGCCAAAATTAGGGTAGTATTTCAACTCATAGCTTTATAAGTAATCGATTTTTAATTTTTAGTACTTTTTCCATCCAAAAATTCCCAAAAGCACCTTCATTATGCCATTATGCTTAAGTAAATAGAACCAACTTTTTAATCATTCGAATGGACATATTCATTCATAGGTCTCATTCTATCCACTTGTCAATTTCTCTCGCTTAAAATGCGAGAAGAATTCCACCTCCCAAAAGAGGGAATTCAGACAGGTATCTTGAAGCACAAAGTTCAGTATGCAAACCAGTACAAAGCGGTCTCAAGCATCTTTTGGGCTGAAAAAATGGAAACCCGGGGAATAAAGGATGGAAATTTGATTTTTCAAGTAATCTGTCGGTGACCGATATGAGGAGGTGTGCAATAGTGGAAAAGATGTAACCTGCAGTTGACTGTAATTCAACCGGTTTGTTCACATTTGGATACGCTTTGTACGTACTCCCTTCAGTGATATTCGCAATGTCCGTCCAGCACTGTGATCATTACGCTATTCGTCACTAATATTCAGGACAATGAGCTCCCGCTCTTGTACTATATCATTTTCCCATACGCTGGAATCATTATTTGCACTGACAAAGCTACGGAATGATTCATATTCTGAGAGCTGCGGAAGATGTCTTGGAGCAGCTTTGGCTCCAACAAAGCTCCGTATCTGAAGGAGCTGACAAAGGTTGAGCGTTACAAAGCTGCTGGAGAAGCTAAAGCAATGAATTCATCGGTATTTCCTAGTGAGGACAGCGAATTATTGCTGAACTTGTCAATTGCAATATGGGAGGAGACACTTAATCAGATTATGTTTCAACTGTGGGATCTGTCACCGAACTGGCACGTGCAAACTGCAAACATTACTGCACATTTTAGTCACGCCCTGTAGAAATCCGTTAGTCAATCATCAACAATTTATTAAGCTTGTATATCGATCCGACTGACATTTCCAATGGCTTTATTATGATTAATGACACCACAACATCCTATTTGCCACCCAATATGTATTTCCAGGTTTATTTCTATCACTGAAAAATATTAAGATTTTTGCAAGCTCATCATAGATTAATTACGCATTGCTCTTCAACTTGAATTTGTCCGTTCTATCGTATTTAGTACCTGTCTTCACGTCAGCATGGTATTACATTAAAAGTAGTAACAAAAGCATCAACAATCCTGGGAGCTATTGACTTCCGGAATAATAGAGATGAAAAGACGCCTGCGAATTCACGCATGAGCTCTAGACTTGATTGAACACGCGTGAGAATTTACATTGCATTGCTGACGTAAAGTAGTGTGCTGTGAATTGTTTTCTTTCATGTGAATCAGTCGTCAGACTGTTTTCTGGATGGCCTATGGAGGCTTCCAATTGTTCGAAGCAAAACCAACTTACGTCCATCTGTAATCCTCGTCTGCCAACAAGTACTGTATGACTGCAAAAATTCCACCATAATAAATACTGGACACCTGTAGGTCAAGTTTAAAGGGCGTCTGTGCCACAAAAAGGCTTCATAATAGCTTTATTAAAGTATACAAACAGATGCATCCATCAAACACGAAGTTTGTTGGCCAAAAAGTTGACACTCAAGTCAAATTTTAACCTTTGTTGCGCAACAGTGCACTGGTCACCTCTATTAATTTCATTGGCCTTGAATAACCTACGACATTTTATATCATCAAAGGCCAGAAGTTTTGAAATAATTCAGCAATTCTCGCATGTCGAGTAGAGAATCATGAGCTCTATCTTCCCGTACATTGTGTGCGTGAAGAAAATTCCAGTAATTTAGGACATGCTTTGACAATCATGATTACTACAAATTTCCACAAGGTTTTACGCCTTGGACTACCCTCCAGTAACGCTCCCACTTACTGAATAATTTCAGATTAACTCTCATTTACCGAGGAAAGTGTTGATCGTTATGACGGACCTCACTATGATGACAGGTCAAACTACAGATCATTGCTTTTAAATGCGAACCTTTCAGAGGACATGAAGTCATTTTTTTAAGTCTCCAATTACATTACGTAGGCATGCGGTTCCCAAATTAGCCAGTAGCTACCTAAATTGATTGTTTAGATAAGCTTAAAGTGAAAAGGATGGATTTCCTTAAATTATACACCTCATCATCGCATGATTTTCGTTGTTGGCTGGGAATAACCACAAGGAAATCGCCCAAAGACACGAAAATACACTCTACTCATTGTGTGTACAATCAGAGGGAAAATGTGATGCATTATTTATCGCCAACTGGATAAGATGAAAAGCATTTGGCAATAAGGAGTTACTTTTGGCATCTTTTAATGTTGGTGTGGAAATTTTGCATCATCATCCACCCGGTCACTTGTTCTCAGAACGGCGTCAGCTGATTCGTTGGAACGTGTCGAGCAATGCGGGGAATGGAGGTGGCGTGACTTTTTCTACTCACTGTTAATTTTGCACTTTATGCATCTTTGTAGGCACTAGGCAGTGGGAAGTTGGGATATGTATTGTCGATTGTAGCATCTGCACCAACTTATCCTCTTCTCTCTTTTATATTCATTACACATGGAAGCTTGGCAGAGGAAGATAAATTTTTATATGTCCATGGCCCGAACTTGGTACAGTCAAACTGCTTTATGACGGCTTGAGTGAGGACTTTTAACTTTTTACTATCACTATACATGGAACTGGCGGACTATGATCAGTGCTGTCCAGGCATTTTCCTCAATGGAGCTGTCAAAAATGTGTACCTTTAGGTACACATGAAACAAGGATGAGAGGCATTTGAAAATTTAGGCTACATACGTCCCCGTGAATCTGTTATCAAAGAAAGAAGCTATTCAAATAGCTGCTGTAACCTTGATTGGATATTTGTATGGTGTCGTTGTCCTCATTCAATGCTGGAACCATAGTTGTCCTTCGTGTGACTATGTGGCAGCCATTCTGGCCCCATTCATAATCAAAGCAACCTACCAAGTTCACGTGCTCACAGCATTACCAAAAAAAGAGTTGAGTAAGCAAATGCAATAATTTAGATTACCGCCTAAAATGATGCAGATAAAATGTAGAAAATTACATTGAAAGTCGCACCAATAAGTAAGACATTATAGTATAGATGGTATACTTTAACATATGAGCCAGTGGAAGGGGTGAAATCGCAATAATTCTACGATGACATAATCATGACAGATTAGTAGTTACAAGAAAGAATATGAGAATCTCTTAATGGATTTCCCATTGTTTTTTGTGACAATTTTTTATACCGTTATATGTGGATACCTCGTAAATGACCATGTTGTGCTTTGGGCCGAGAAGACGAGTGATTGAGAAGATGACCTTGAGTAATGCTCCTGGAAGATAATTTTGTTGTACAAATTATACAAATTGCAACGACACACACTCAGAGGGATTTCAAGCTTAACCTATTCACACAATACTGAGGCGTGTAGACGTAGAATAAGGAAGTCAGTAATCATAAAGTTTGTCTTACAGAGGAAAGACAAGACTCGATATCTCTGCTCAAATCAGTTTCACAGGATAAGACCAGCTGTACACAGTACAACGACGCCGGACTTCAATAATCCATGATTCAGTTATTTCATTCTCCCTTCATTGTAGTAACGTTAACCCCATTGCCATTAGATTCACACCGGCAGTCTTAAGGTGTTCCCACAATGTCTAGGACTCTGGTATGCAACCAAAGTTACGTTATTTACTGGATGTACTACATGAGCTGAACATAAAAATTTCCTCAGCAGCGGTGATTTGATGGCGAGGGTAAGTTATTTCATGTTGAACGATTTCTTGATCCTTGGTTGGGCACTCATTCGATGCACGACAGAGGCCACGAAAATGGCAGCCAGTTCCACGCTATTATGGAGCATCACTTCATTAATAATATCAGCATTATATACTGTTGGGCTATTGTATGAAGAACAAGTTGGAATGTTTGCATCTTCAAGATGGACATAATTGATTTTAATTCCGCACTGAATGTCTCATACCTGTCAAGGACCACATATTTGTTCATTTGATAGACAGGAGAAGATTAAATGGAAAATATCACTTAAAGCTAACCTAAAGTAACTTAAATGGCCCCAAAGTGCGCAGTGCCAACTTCATTGTAGCTACTAAAATTGTGGGGAAAAAACTGGTAGGTTCTTTATGCATTAGCTGATCATGAAAATCAGGCATGACTGTTTAGTTCTATTTTTATTCTCTCAGCGCTACCTTATAATTCAAAACAGTCTTACTACTAGCTACCAGCATAACGGGACAGATGTTTTATACACAAATAGGGATAGTTTAAAGGGAGTTAAATTCAACTATTGGGCAATATAATACGAGTGATTCCACGGTGATCTTATAAAACATTTACAGGTTCCTCGTCGAATAACTCTATATCTTTGCTCGTCTGCGCAATAACTTATATAATGCATCAGTGCCAGAAACTTTCTTCTGTAGAATACAGTTTTTGCACGAGTCCACAAAATTTTACATTAGGCCAGGACAGACGGATGGCCTGAAGTTCACTGAAGCCTTCTCATACAGTGATCAAAGGCACATAGCGGTCGCAGGCCCACTGGGAATCTTTAACTTCTCAATAGCAATTCGAGACCCTAGAAATGTAATTACTTCTGAACTTGTTTGCAAACTTGCAAGCAATTTACATATAAATCATATAAAAACAAAAAATCGTATTGGGATCTATACTCATGATTTCCAATCATTCATGCAATACAAGTCGCATGCTGCACAACGTGCCTGTTTAGATAAGTTCGTTCACACTTGTAATCCTTATAGTTAGTATGAAAACACGCTTAGAATGTACAGGGTGTGCCAGAGGAGACTTGGCACTTTTTAACTATAATGACTTCAAGAGTTTAAGAGATACAGACATGTTGGGTACCAATTCTGAAACTAGAGTCTTGGGGTAATTGTTTGATCAAACAATCATCAAAATCGGTCAACAATTGGCTGAGATATGCCTATTCGCCTAAAAATTTGCCATTTTAACATGTTTTACGGGCGGTTTCGGGCCATTTTGAAAACTTCGAAAATAATGACCGCAGAGACTTGTGGAGCACACCGTTCGAAAGTTAAAAGTTCAGAGAACGTGTTTCTGCAATCAAAAGATGACCCCAAGAGGCCACCCAAAATTTTTAAAAATCTCGCCAGCAGTTTTCAATGGGTTACCTTAAACACCCACTGCCAAAGGCACCTCTGTCCAATAACGAAGAAATATATGCGAAATATTTCAGAATGAGGACTCGCAACAGAAATGTCTACCCGTAACAGTTGCTACTACAACAATTTGTTGGCCTTTTATTTACTATTTCAGTTCTATTGTTCACTATCGTTTAGGAGTGCTTGCCTCTAATTATTTTTACCGTCTTCGGGATCCAATCCGCAAAACGAGATAGTCTCACATAAACGGTGAGAGCTTTAACAATCAACAGAACCACCATTTGCAATTGGTCTAATTGGCAGTGCCAGTGCCAGTATATGAAAAGGAGGCCTCCGTGATCTCCTGAAGCTGGTGACTTTCCATGACACCATAGCACAGACATGAACTTTGTCGATGAGGTTGGCCTTCCTATAATAATTGTTGCAAATGTGTGCTGATTTTTGGAGGTGTTGATTCTTAAAGAGAAGGTTTCCCAAAATTGGTAGCCTCCTATGCCTTGCAGATCATTTGATTTTTTAATGAATGAAGTTCTTGCGGTCGGAACAGCATTCCAAATTTGGTAAATAACATTGACATGACTGACTTGTTGGTCTTTAGAATACAAATTCATTGGTGATTCTGTGATGGAATGCCCGAGACGTTTAGTAGGGAAATTCATTGAAGATTGGATTACTCGGATCACCCTTACGAATCGTAGTGGCAAAGCGACAGTGCACAACTGTAGGACATCGCATCATTATTAAATGGTAACAGCTTCTCACATTCTTTGACTAGCACAGCTGCACTCTGGAGTACGTTGTATGAACTATGAAATACAGAAAGTCGTATGCGGCAACGGAGAAGATTCACTGGTGGCAGATGGCACAAGTGTTGTGAACGGACTTTGTAAAGGCCACAAACTAATTACGATGACAACGGGTGAGAATAGCACTGTCAGCATTGAGGCACACTCGTTAGAATTTTGTGCCACCGATCACTGATGCATCAGAATCGCAAAGATATTTGCCGAGTAACCCACCATGACAACTTCCAGAAACTACAATCTGAAGTACAATTGAAGCTCGATTCGGGTGAGATTTCTCGAGCGTGCTGGAGAAATCCTAGACTTATCTTTAGCATGTGCTAACTAACCTCTGTCTGAGATTACTTTCTCAGCAGTAGCTAAAATCAAGATTTACTGTTTTCTATCATTCTATGTGGGTTTTGTACCTCAGGCATCCGCTTCCTTGACGACCGGATCATGTAGTCCCTATTTTCATTTTACGAGCGCGCGCTTGAGGATATTAAATGGGCTACTGTATGTGGTAGACTCGGTAAACCATGTACATGCAGTCGTCTGTCTCCCGTCATCCAGCGATCCATCCTCTGTCTTCTCACGGTTTTTCTCCCTTCCCCTCGTCCCATGGGACACCGCTGCGAAATGTCAGCCAGAAACATGATTGGTTTCTTGTCTCATCTCTGTTGGCTTGTTTGCTTCAGATGATTCCAAGTTATGCTGCCAACTTCCGCAAGTAATCCCCAGTGCAGGTTGGGTTGCACTTAATTCCTAGCATTGTATATTAATTATCAGTTTTCTTGACGTTGGTGAGGTTGTCTCTAAACCGACGGCGGCACTCCGAATCAGTGTGTACCTCAAGAACTATTTCGGGACTGTATGTACGAAAGTTGATTCGGACAACTTGAGCTAATTTCTGATACCACTTGGTTACGAACATTTAAGGCTGGTAGAGATGAGTTGTTTGCAGCTTCTCACTAAGTTTTTGAAAGTGCGTAATGGATGCTGAATCCAGTTCGAATGTAAACTCCAGTCCTGTAAAGACAGTGTAAATAAAATAAGCTATCTTCATCAAGATCCGCTTGGGTCAAACATTAAACATGAAGGATACAGCTAGTGCACAGTGGATTCCATAGAAGATTTTATGAGGGAGCGGACAACATGGAATACTTGAGTGGCTGCGAGGTCTACCCTGTTGGAAATTGCTTGTGCGTTTGTCCTGCAAAGATTGTAAGTCACAAGTGTGGGACATTTTATAAGGCAGACCCATCCACAAGAGACAAGAAAGTACTCAGGCTTTGTTTGATCTCAACTCCTTGAATTTGTTTCAAGTTTGTAAAAAGTCTGCGGTTGTTGTGGTTTTCAGATCTCCACCAGCGTCATTCTAGTTTACTACAGTCCCGCCTATAGCGTCATGTTTTTTCCCAAAGAGACCTTCTATCTATAAAAATATCGGGCTTTGTGGTCGCTCTCATAGCAAGCTACGTAGGCCAGTATGTTTTAGTTTCAACCTCTGTGTGGCATGCACATGTAGACAAGCACTTAAGCGAGCTTTGTCCACTCGCTCATGTGTTTTTCGTCCTCTCTCCCCCTCCCATTATTATTTTGTAATCTGAGCAAATAAATATCTCTTTCCTTATGCATCTCTTTCTATCTGACTATAAAACTCAAGAAATTTTCCCTGGAACACATTCACTCTTCTCAGTTGAAATAATGTCCAATATTTGTCTCACTCCTATCACTAAACTGTATTTTTTTATGTCCTATGTAAGGAACCATTTTATGTACACTGTGACCTGTGACCATTCACCACCACTTCCTGTCTCTTATCACTCCCGCACAAATTTTCAGTATAATTCTTCAAAATGAAAGTACCAGTTAAGGCTGTTCCATATGCTAACTATCGGCTGTCTTCGTTTACTGAACAGGGTAGCCAAACATGTATGAACATTTAAGCAATCTTGAAATCGTGAATAACTTGCAGGCTAGAGAGATTTTGATTAGCAACTTTGTAAAACGGAGCACGGAGGTAATTTTTTGACCTAGATACCACTATGTAAAGATAGTCAAACAATCGGCTGGGATGTTTACACTCAAAATGTTCAACATGTGCTTCAACAGGGCTTTGACACCATTTCTTACACTATACCGACGTCGGAATCGGAGTCCTCGAGGGCAATGATCTTAAAGGCTTGTGTGTACTATATGCGAAAGTTGAGACTTGAGAGAAGATATTTTCGCAATCAAAATTTGACCTCAGGTGGGTGACATTGCGAAATATTGAAAATTCCTAGCTATGGTTTCTGGAAAGTGTGGGTGGCCTCTTGAGGTCACCTTCTAATTGCAAAACTATGTTCTCTGAATATGTGCCACATGCATATGCGATCATACGCCTCACTCGTTCAAGCCAAAATGACGGCGTTGTAACCCATGTTGAATTTGAACTGCTCAGAGCTCAAATTTCTCAGTCAACAGCTTGGAGATTTTGACTCGGGCTTTGTCAAATAAACTCAAAATTCCTATCCAAAACCTTCACCCCTTTGATTGGGAGTTATTCAAGATTGGAAGTGTATGCCTTGAATTGGGCCGCTCTGCATATCACATTGCATTTTGCAAGTCTTTGGCACTGGTCTGATGAACAGTCTTCATTGAAGTACTGTACAGTCTTGTATGCTTTTATTAATCATTTAGTCATGGATTATTTCAAGACTTGAAATAACCCATTTTTGGGATTTGGAGCAGTAGGAAAAGTATTAGTAGGAAAAAAACTGTTAAACTGTTCAAGTGCTTTCTATTTGTTTGTGTGAAGTGCTAGTGGAATTATGTAGTTTTGTACGTAATTAGTTTGAGTCAATCAGGACAAAAGGTTCCGTGTTTCCGAGGATTGCGGATGAAGACAAGTACGTTTGAATTGGTGAATAGAATAGACACTTGGGCTGTTTAATTAAAAGATGTGACATAAAAGTGTTTACAGTCCTGTTTGCCTCAGTCGACTGGAAAGTTTACTGGAAACTTTTCGTCCTCACATCATCTTGAACACCATTGCAAAGTCTTTCTTGCAAAAGAACAAGGTCTTATTCGTTAGCTTTTACCAAAGCCATCAGGCTACCCTTGTTCACCAGAAGGATCCAAGAACGAGTAACTTGTTCCAGTAGCGAAAACAAGAATAAACTTGAGCCATCTGTGTGCCTGTCTTTCGCCCACGTTGCTTGTGAAATCTGTGGAAATCTGTGCTGGATGGTTTTTCCAATGGCTCCGGTTAGCTAGAAACGTTGTAATTAAGTATTTAATTAAGAGTTAAACTGTGAATTAAGTTCGCACTGCCCTTACGATGACACATAGACTCTGCTTTGCTTCCTGCCTACGAGCATTAGTAGCTTTGAGAGATGGTAACTTAAAACAAGAGGCAATTGTTGCACTGCATGGAAAAACTGGGGTCGTATCGTTGGACAATTTAATTTAGGCACACGTTGAAAGAGAAAGTCAATGAATTAACTTGGAACTGGAAGAGTGCCAGTTGGTATGGAAAAAGATGGAGGTATTTGGCGGCAGGGAGAATCAATTACGCATCCCTTCTCTTTTACATCTTGGTATAACTACATAGAATGTGCTCAGTTTACGATTGTGCGAGTTGGGAAAGTAGGTTGATTAACTTCGAACCAAAGAGGAGGAAATTTGTTAAGGATTTGCAGCATACAGAAATTAAGGTAATCAATTAAATTCCACAATAGCAAGTGATTAAAATCCCTCTTCATACTTATGGTATCTATTTTCAGTCTCTGTCTCTCTCTGCCTCTTATCTAAGCGTACGCGATTCGCTGTGGGAAATTCTGCCAACGTGAGATTAGTATGGCAGTTCCAGTAAGACAATAAACTATTCCGTGCTTCAAAAGAGTAAGAGGCACTTTTTGGGATTATTTACCTTTAGGAAACGTTTCCAGAGGAAATCCCACATTCTTTTTTACAAGGCGCTTTTTGTAATCAAGCAGACCTGTAAGTAATGGATGTGGAGTTTTAATGTACTTCACATTGCGGAAAATAGATTGCAATGCTCATCAAAGTATGTCTTTGGTGCAGTTGTAGTAATCACTTGTCGCTACGGCTGTATTGACAATAGCATGAATAGAAATACTGGAGTGATTGCAGTTCAAGATGTACCACAAATTGCAATCTTTTGGCGGCGGCCATATGAAGAATCCAAACTGCAAAATCGTCTCTGAAACTGTTCCTAAATACTTGGTGAACATCGACTGTAATGCGTACAGTTGCCTAGTACCTGGGATTTTAGCAAAGAACGAATGAACGGATAAATGTATTGATTGATTAACGACAAGCCTCTTCAACCTAGACTCTGTGTGCCATAAGTACGTCTAGATTTACAATGGTGCAAAGTTAATAAGATTAACATTGTAGTTCAACAGTTACCTCTAAGATCTCCTTCTTGCTAAGACCTATAAATCGTGAGCGCAGATGTAAGTAAATAATTCCATCAACTTACTATTGCGTTACACGATAGCTAAGAACTTGAATTTGCGAAAAAATGGATGGATCAATGCGATCTGTTAGTGAGTAAAGCAACGGATTATTTCGTTCCTCCATGAATGAAACTTATGAATACGTTCTCGCCAATAGGAGATGGTTTGGAATAGTAAATGCGGCCTCACATATAAGCCGTTTTTTACTGTTTGCTGTTTCTTTTGTGAAGTAGTAGGCTATGAGTAGGTGCCTTTAGGTACATATGTCTAGTAATGCATTGCGTCTTCGTCATCACATTCATCCTACTATACTATTCCGTGTTATTATTAACTGACGATAGTAGTTGCGGATCAATTGCACGGAACGCATGATGGGGCGGAATAATGGGCCCGTAGGTAGAGAAAGGAAGATCTTATGCCGTTCTCGTACGGAATGTCAGATTGATTTTGAAATGTTTCATCCATATCCCTAAAGTATTTAGTTGAGGTTTAAACGGGAGCATGTTCAAGAGAATGGAGGCTGAGCTAAGAGAGTGTGCTGCTCATGAGTGAGCAAACTTGAAAACACAAAGCAAAACTACTAGCATTTGAAGTAGCTCGGAGCCATGTTGCGATTTCAATAGAGAATGCGTAAGTGACATACCTATTCCTACTCACATGTGCAATCATTGGTAAGGCGACGTATACATAACTCAAAAAGGCTCAAGTATACTTAGGTGGTTCTTCTAGGCTCGCTCAGGTCGGGCGATGATAAGATTGATACGAAGAGAAATGCGACGAGAAATTCAGTCTATCGGACTGAGAGAGCAGAGGAAGAAAAAAGATTAAAGGGAAGAGAATTTGGCTGCAGTGATATTCAAAGAGTGTATTACAAACATGGAACATCTGGAGACTGGAGCATATCTCTTTTATTTCTGGAAAATGATAAATTTTGGGATTTCAGTACAGGAAATACAAAATGCCTGCTGCGCCTTGCTATATTTTTTTTTATAAATATATTAAAGCTCACAAAAACTAAGCAATAATAATTGGCGAAAACGCACAGCTTTACCCTGACTCCGGCATGTATCAAAATACTTGCAACTGTTAATTCAAGTGAAACGGAAACGAGGCATGAGTCGTTGAAAGCTTGCTCAAATGAAAGGATGCATAAAACCCTCGAAATCACTTTAGTTGCACACTCCAGAAAGCTTCCAAATTAGTGGAATACTTGGCAAAAGAACAAAGTTAAACTCTTCTCGTCTTCTTTGCTGCATTCCTTCCATCTTTAAATATCTATCTCTCACTTGGACAAAGAATTTCATGTAGGGTATGCACATCGTTTAAGTGTATGAGATGAAAAGTCGCCCATTTCCTACGACTCACACACTTAGGACCATCTCTATAATACTTTCTCTTCACTTTCATTTACTGCTTTCGTACCAGCCGACTTCTCTGTACATAATGGATCTAGCTCACTCCGACTTTTTCCAAATACATTTCCTGGCTTTAGCAACTTTAGTCGTTTTGGCACACGCACGCCAAAGCCTGTAGCCGTTCTCCTGCCAACATATCCTTTTGCATAGGTAAGACAAGGTCATGACTCACGCCATTTCGCGCCTCAGTTATCCAAAAAGGAGAAACAAAATTATTGCTTTGCTTCATAAGCTTAAATAAATTCAGGGTCGGGATGAGAGAAAGAGAGAGAGTGGAGATTTGACGATCTTCCGACAGGAAATTTTAGGTTAACCCGGCCGGAATTGCGCAGCAGGAAGACTTCCAAGAACATCAGTATGACTTAAATGCACTGTGGCAGCCAACATACACATGACTGTGCGTTTCATATCTTGTTGCATTATTGCAGAAATATGTGCAAATATGAGATTAAATCGCTCGTGTTGACAAATGTACGTCTTCTGACATGTCTCATGTGCCCTAGATGTTTCTCAGAACTGTCCTCATTGAATACGAATCCTTCTGGTTGATTGATAGAGCCAGAGTGACGTCATGAGAATGTCAGGAAACAAAAAACGGCTTGTATGGCAGGCTTTGGAGGACTTGTAGAAGAGACGTTGAAGTGTTGCTTGTTGTACAGCAGCAGAGGACACGAGGAGGTAGGGACGTAGATAAAAAGTAGGAAGAGGAACAAGGATCCGATCACTCTGTACTGTATCACAAGTAGGAGAGATCCTCTTGAGTTGTAGAAGAAGACGGACTTTAGAGGAGCTCCGTGTGCGTTTGCAGGTTTGAAAAAAACTTTGAGCAAAGTGGGAGGAATGATGAAAAACGGGACTTTGGATGAGTATGAGAAGCGAACAATAGGCTGACACAAAGATTGAAAAGGAGTCTTCGCCACTACGACTGTCTGTCGTCGTTCCACTTTCATCTTTTGTGTCAGTGCAATGGTTGTCGTCTATGCGCATCCTTCCACAACATAAAGTACCCTACTCTGAGTAATCTCAAAAGCCCTCAGCCTACTATGAGTACTTGCCCCTGTCTTATGGGTTGTTAGTATAGATTTCTTAACAGCTCTATTCACGCTCACTTAGGTCCTACACTTGTTAGGTCCGAGTAATGATGAAACCCTAGTTTCCATCATTTCCCCACACTGCACGAAATGCTTTCCACGTTTTCTGCCTCTAAGAATTTATTTTGATTCGAAATCATTAGCTTCGGTTTGAGGTCTTGAGGATTTTAATACCTTGGACGTGTACATGTAGTATACTGCAGACGCTCTGGAGTGTTTGGAGTAAATCCATCTTTTCAGTTTTGATATCTAGGGCTTTTCCAGAAATGTCCTTGATTTTCTATTCAGGATCAGTCCAAAGCTATTAGTTTCACAGCTGGTCTGATCATGTCTTTTTCACATGGAGCAGCAAGCAAAGACGTGGAAGTAACATGGCTGGTGCTAGGAGCTTCCACTGTTTGTCAACGAAATGTTAGTGAAAGTTAAATGGGAAACTGCCGTCGACTATTAGAAGGATACTAACGTTCTTTTCATGTTGCATTTCATTCGACCATTGGGACGATAAGGGAAACGGATTACTCTGTTCCGGAGAATCAGGTACGTATATCAAATGAGGGTACCAGCAGGAGGAGTGAGTTTGACGAATGAGATTATGTCTTGTGTTTGCCAGCAGCACACGTTGTAGCTCTGTGAGAGAGTATGACGAAAAGACCTCGTACCGACATTCGTTATCACCGAGGCATATATAGCTACTTAAGTGTAAGCGGAGGTTGCTTCATCATTAATGTAGCCAGTCACGTAGTGGGATATACCAGGAAGTAACTAGTTTCATCATATCTGTCTGGATTCATACCATGTTGCCACAAGGCCTGCAGCTACGTCGAGTATCAATTTAAATTCAATGAAGACGGAGGGATTTAAATTCCTGCGTCTGCAAGGGAAGGAGGAAGAGAGAAATTGACTTTCATGATATTCATCTCATTATTATACATTCAGAAAAAGGTACCAGTATTATTAGTAATAATATCCATGTGTGCTGCTTCAGCCTACCTCGCTCGGAGTTAGTTCTCTGCCAGGCTGTTTTTTTTGTGTAGGAAGGGAATGAGGAGAGAAAAAGGTTGGAGTTTGTTGCGTCCCAAAGTTCCATTCCACAGCAGAATTCTACGACTCAAGTGGCTCTCGTCGAGTGTAGTAACTTCTTGAATGGAGAAAAATGGTGGCACAATCTAATCGGAGGAGCGAATTCTGTGTAATTTATTTCCTTATTTGGCAACTTAATTACGTCCTCAACCTGCCACTGAATGAGCTTGTCGGAAACTCTGAGACGCTAATTGGACCTGGTTCCTCTTCAGTCATACTTATTGCCCCTGGTGATAGAAATGCTAACAACAACAACAAGAACGAGTTAAGAAATGCTACGAGAGGCCAGGCGTCTGTTCCAAAGAGTCTTTCTCCGGAATTTCTTAATACCGCAAGCGATGTGGAGACTTTGCGGCGGAACCAGTCCACATTAATTCCCCCTGATACCGTGGCAGTGGCAAGGGGATGTCCGGTAGGTCATTATCTAGCACTATAGCTTGAGATATGATTGTCTCCATGTCATTTTTTTTCGTCCCTCCAACCGCGTTTGAGGTTTGCCGGTGAACGCTGTGTATTTATGTGAGTGTGAGAATTGTATCCGTGTGTTAATGTAGCGTCTGTGTGTGAGTACTGTATAGGCATGTTCCGAGCCTGACTGCGGGAATCCAGTGTACAAATGGATATGGGACTTCCGAGCTATTACGAAGACCTTTGTCGGACTGGCCATAGGAATCGTTGTCTTCTTTGCTTTATTTTTATTCTATAAGCTTGTGTCTTATCCAGATGATCATGAATACAGTTTATCAACGTAAGACTCTTGGCTGATAAATTTTTATAAGGACAATTGTCATTATCGAACGGTTTAATTACAGGTACTATGGATCCGAAGGCGGAGGGAAGAAACCGTTCAAACGTCACAGTAACGGTCACCCTTTGTGGGAATCTGCTCTGTCAGCATTGACAAGTGTAGTTTTCAATGCGCTTGAAACTAGTTACTAATAGTAACTTCTATACGCTATAAGGTGAAGCAGGTACTAGACGCAGCTGGAATACACTTGTTGAACCTGTGAGAGAGCTCATTGATTCTTATGAAATTCAAATAAGCTTGCTCCTACATAGTAACGGTAGATTAGCACTGTTCCTTTTTCCGCCTGTCGTCACTGTGGATGAACTTTATGGTGAGGAAGAGGAAGGGGATGGAGAGTGTGAGACAAAGGTAGTTTGTTGGTTTAAGTTTAGCATACTAAATTATGACTGTGGAGTAGATAGAAAGATTTAGCAAGACTGTCAGAGTCTGCCACAAATCTTGTGTAAGTAGAAGTAAACGGAGCACAAAGTCGTTGTTGTGCCTTGCTTTCAAGGAATAGAAACAATGTTGGGTAAAGAGGCATATCGCCTACTAACTGTACTGTGTCTGCTCCCAGTGTTATTACTTTCTTTAATTGAGAATGGTGACGCAGCATCAACTACTCCTATAGTACCTGACAAGAGTAAAAATAAAGCTGTTGTGCGGACCACCACGATGGATTCGTCGGATCATCTTCGCGAAGAACGACTGGCATTCTTTACCTTGCCACCAACGATCATGAGAAAGAAGAGACGCCGTATAAAAATCCAACGGAATGGAACTGAAGGAGTTAGAAGGACGACGAAAAGTGTGATGAAAACAAGCGACGGTCCCACAGTGGAATATAATTTTGAAAATGGAACGACAACGACGATGGGGATGGACATTGTAGGAAATAAAACTGTCAAGACGCGAGGAGATAAGCTTGATCCCACGATTGAAGAACAAGATAATTTCTGTCCGGTGAGACTCTTTTTCATCCAATTTTGTCCTAGAGACTGGCTGATTTGGAAATTGCTTTTCCCCGAGTGATTCAAGCTCTATTCAAGTGCAGGCACTCAGGCAAGCATACTAGCCGAGAGATACGATCCTTTAAATTATTTTCACATCACATCCAGTGAAAGCAACACTAATTTATAAAAGGCCTAGCCGGGCGGTATACTAGTGTTGTTTCTTGCCACCTTGTATCCTCCAGCCGTTTGTACGTATGTACTATTTGTTGGTGTGAAAGATGATGCAGTCCTTTAAGCTCCTCGTGCATTAGAGTTAATTTTCTACGTGTAGTACTGCTGTGATGGACGTGCTCTAGGCAAATTTCTGCTATCAGAGTAAAAAAAATTGCAAATGCAAAGGTGTCCTAATGATTTGTGACTTGAATTAGTTTTCTTGTTATCTGCCTCATTTATCCTGATGTGAAGTTTCAAGTCATGACCGTGTGTACTGTTCTTTCAGCCAATTCATGAGAAGAGTCGTGCAGTAGTTCAGTCCACTATCCCGGCACTTATACTTTTGTTAAACATTGGTGTGCATGTTATCGCCTTTGTACTGCTGCTATACTGGTGGAAAACAGTGTATTATGAAGTAGGTGATCCTTATGTAACCATTAGGTATGTAAGTTTATTATAATCTATGCACATGCTCAATAAATATGCAATCATAACTAACGTTAATGCCTCTGTACCATTGCCGTTATTTGGTCCATACAAACAACAACTCTGTGATAATAATTTCAATTTGCAGTCCTTACGGCTACGGACCCGCCACCACCCCGACGTCTGTTCGCAGAAAGTCTAGCATTCCGAGGAAAGATGCAGACAGCTTCAAACTTCACACATTGAACAGATCTCTATTGAAATATGGTGAATAAATTCCACGTGCTTACACAATCTTTGTCCTAGTCGTATGTCTCTGGCGTCCACTTCATCTGGTGACCTCCGTAACTATGAATGTCACCTCAACTCGATGCTACATATTTCTCATGCAACAGCGTTACAACATCGCAGGCTGGTTGACTATAGAAGGGGTAAAGCAAGATTTTGAATTGACGTAAACTTGAAGAGAAATATTTGCTGAGAAAACTCCCGCCGTCGAGCACGTAAATGTGAGCTCAATCACAAGAAGAGATGAAAAATACTTTGGTAAATATTTGGATGGCATTGTGGCACTAAAGAATTCGAGTTTTCACGGAAAGGGGTAGAGAGGGAAAGGTGAGGAAAGCAATTTGACCAATGTTTCTCAATGAAAAGGTTACCAAGAGAAGCATCGTCTCGTCACTGTTCATTTATTCCCTTCATTCTGTTCCTCAGTGGGTCAAGGAACAAGAGAAGTCAGCGAGTTTTACGCTCAGTTGACAAAACTATTCGGCGTCGAAATCATCTAGAAAGTTAACGCTCTATGCTTTTTCTCTTTGTGCAAACAGTTCAGCTCAAAACTCGATGCTGTTTCATTTAATCAGTTATGCATGAAGTTTTCCTCGTAAATTTATAGCAACAACGCTGCTTAGCTCTGTCAACGTCAAGCACAACATAGTGAAAGCAAGCTAGAGTGAGCAAGTTATGAACGGCATGAATGTTCGCAATTCTTGTAGCAAAAGTGTGTTTGCAAATGTGTGTGCCTGTGTGCATGTGTGAACAAAGAAAAAATGATTGTATTAGCTCGAGCCGTAGGGTACAACTTGGTGGCATGTAGCGGTGAGGAGGAATAGAAAAAATATTTAAAAGTATGGCCATTACGTGGACCCATTTAGTTAGAGGACATTCTGATTTGTATTTATGTAGTTCGTATTTCTTAGCGATGCATTCATGATAGGGCACTTCTTTTATAGAACTAACACTCGGGAGACTCATAATACAAGAAAAGAAGGCATAAATCGTTTAAGTGATTCCAGAACTTTTTCTTCCATACTTGCTTCTATACTGCTATACTGTACAAGTTCCAACACGCACCAAGCTTAGCAGTAACGAAAGACCTAGGCGTAAAATCACATCTTCCTTTTATCTCCACACGCTTTCTCTCTCTCTCCCTCTCACTCGTTCCTTTTCCCTGTAGGGCTAATGTTGCTGGTTACGGTGATGATGTAGTTGGAATGCTAAAACCCACGCTGTAAAATCCATCTCTCACGTTTAAAGCTCCACCGCACATTTTCAACGCACACGTAGTCCTTAAAATTGTATGTATTAGAAGGCGAGAATTTTTTCATCAAGCTTTCACCCTTTACACAGTTGTGGAGAGGAGAGAAACAGCTAAAGGAAATCAATAGGGTTCATTGGTGCGATCACATAAATCTTTTACGTTCCAGATTGAATTGACAGCAATAACGACCATTTTACTTCAGTCTGTTCGAGATAAGCCTAACTTTTACCAATCTCCAAAATCTATACATACATCCTACATATTCCTCCGACTTTGTTCTCATCCCCGTATCTCTCCTTTCTAAGGCAGTTCAAATGGGGCTCTGAGGGTGGCTATGAATCAGAAAATCATTTCGATGGTGATAGTGATAACCATATTGTCTCGTCATCTCAAGCCCACATGGTATTAATGATGAGGGCAAGGTGCGAGAGATTGGCCATCTATAATAACCACAGCATTCAATCCGCCGCCTGCCCCACTGTTCAATACGAAAACTGACACATTTCTTTATGGAGAGGCAGCCTATGGTGTCTTTGTGGCCAAGTGAGATGACGTGGTGGTGAGGAATACGAAGGAAAGTTTGCGGTTAAAGTGGGAGCCCTTGGATGGTAATAATGGAGAAATAGTCGGCTGTTTATTTCAGGTGGACAAGGAAATTGAACTCTCTATTTCCCCAGGCAATCAAGTACCTGTTTGATTTCCTCCGCCTATACCGGAACACGGGCACTGCTGCGGTCATGGAGGCAGTGAGGTTTCGTCTTGTTACCACAACTTCCTCCACATAAGTCTCTGTATGTATGAGGGATAGTATGAGGGAGCAGCCACCACTAAGCATGCAACCGCAGCCTAAGATGGCCCTTGAAGAAAAGTTTGTTCCTCTCACTAAACTTTTCTCTCAATCCACCTCCTCGTCTTCTTTCTTTCTCTATCGCTCTCTCTCTCCCTCTCGTGCGCCTTCTCTGCCTTTCTCATTTTCTCAGTCCATCCACTTTAACATTCTTAACAAGGTTTTTTATTTGATTTCCATGAGTGAATGTTTATTTGCCTTCCCTTCATGGGTGAAGCAAATCACATGAGAGCAAGTAGCGGCAGAGTGATCTCTACACATACTAACCATTACAACCTCAGTATGAGTGAGGCGAGTAGCTGAATCCAGTCTTCCTTTTATGGATGGAAACTCTGTGATGAATCCTTTAGAAGATGCCGTATAAATAGCGTGGCTTGAGGCGGCGTAAAAACAGCCGATAATGTAATATTGATAAGACCGTGGTCTCGTATTCATTATACTCTATAAGCAGATAACTCTACTAGGGATGATGAAGCAAACAAAGTTTATGTGCTATAGATTGAACCCTAAGGCTAATGAGAGAAGCGAGGGAGAGAGAGAGGGGGGAATGATTCCCAATAATCCCACAGTTTCAATAAAGCAACAAGACTTTCTATTATCCAAGACACGCCAAGTCTTTCTATAGACCTCTATTTTCGCAAAATTCAGCTTCACATGTGCTCCATTTGGTATTTATGAGGATTTTCTCATGTACTTTCTACATGCCGACTAGAAATAAAGTCAGTTCTGATCCCATATGAGACAGTTAGTGTCGTAGTGTTGTGAGTTTTTTTTTGTAAATTGCCTTGTGTTCAGTACCCAATTGAATTTTATTTGCAGACTAACTGTCCACGCAGAGTATGTTTCTTCGGGAGCGGTATATTCTTTTTTCTTCAGATTATGCAGACTCTTGTGCTTGAATTTTCATGTGCGTTTTGTATGCCAGGAAGGAAGTGAACTGGTGATAGATCTCTGTGGGAGTGCATGCTCATGTAAAGTACGTCTTTGGGCAGAGGAGATACATGAGCAATGTAGCAGTAACATGTTGTGCACTCAATGAGGTAAAGTATATTGAATCTATTATTGAATCTGCACACTCAATTGAGTTGGGTTAGAGCGGCGGTAAAAGCAAGGGTGTCTTCAAGTCCATCAATGACAATAACAAGAAGTAAAGTCTACACGCTGTACCTTAAATCGACTTCTGGGATTACGAATTTTTATTATGCACACTGCTTCAGGTGCTACATGGAGTTCAATGGGAGCTAAATCACATTTCACTCGCGAAAAAGCCCTTCCACAAAGGAAAATCCATACATTTTTGACCCCATTTCCATAATTCTACAATTTTCGAATCGTATAACTTGTACGATAGCCCTGGTTCTATTATGAATTCACTTGTAGAGTCAGCACACAATAGGACCCTCTAGGGGTTTTGCAATTGAAATCTTCACATGTTACAGATAGGATGAAAACTTGCGAGATAGTTCAAGCAAAACTCCTGCGCATGGGGATTTTATCAAGTTGTGCCTCAGTGAATAAGTTCAAGGCGATTTTTTACAATGCGTATCCAACGATAGGTGAGTTAAATAACAACGGTGATTTCAGTAGGTAAAAATCACTACCGTAAGAGATCCGCTTCTCACCATCAAACCATACGAGAAATACTTAACGATTGAAAACAATTTTTGCTTGTTGAAAGGACGACGCCATAAACTAGGGATGTTTTCAGCTTTTGTTCGTCACGGACAAAGGTGAACGTATTGAATTACTAACTGGGCCATAGTTTTCAGTTATATCAAACGAAAGCTATAACTCATGTAAAATGTCCACATGCAGTAGGTACGCGTGCTACCTTGTACCAAATGCTGCCTTTTTAAATGAGTCACAATTACTTCAAGGGGGCACTCCAAGAACTGTTCTAAACTCTCCTACCGAAGATTCAGTGAATGAAAAGAGTCCATAGTGGAGGATCAGCATGTCCAAAGGATGTCGGCCGACTTAGAGACAAAATTAAATTGCAGTTTTCGGCGTGGCTAGAATGAATGAGTACAAGCGTGTCTCTCTCTCTGCAAAAGAACCTGAGGAATGTTTACAGAAAAGTTTGGAAAGAATTTTAATTCTAGAAATCAGTTCACCATCACATTACTCCATTCCGCTTGGTGGTCACTTGAGGCAGATGCCATTATGACCGTGACGAAGTTGAGCATCATGTGCTTGAAGACGCAAAGGAAGGATTTCTCTCATATGGACCATTTAAGATCACAGTATTATGGCCTGAATGTTTCTCAAGGAAAGCACACCAAAGCTTCATTTCTATGGAGCTCTCCGCACATGAGTGTCTCCCAATTTTGCCTTACATGCATTAAGTATACTCAGCCGAATTATTGACAAAGGTTTATGCACAAATCAAGGCACCTGAATGGTGCTTGGGTGAAAGACCTCTGAATATTGTTAAAGTAGAGAGTAGAAAGGTAAGAATAGTAGCCAGGAACAACTTTATTTAGTACCAGAACAAGTACGTGTAAGCACAATTGTCTTTTACCCACATGACATGCGAACAGTAAGCCAATTAAAAACCAAACACAGAATATTCATTTTAAATCTCAACAACAATTCATTTGACTATTGACGTATTGCAGTATAACGTCAAGATCATTATAGACGATATGTGTCTCAGAAGTTCTCATTCTTTTTCGAATTCCTTCCAAAAAAGATATTCTACCTCACAAGATATATGCGAGTCACTAGAATTGAATTCTCAGTACAGGTGTGCCGATTCGCATTGGGGACAGAGCTACTAGAGTATGTATATTTATGACACCATGCGCACTAAGCTGCTCCTAGATATGCTATGCAAGTCCATACCACTCGAAGGGCTAAGTGCCGCTAGTAAATGGGACCATGTGAGATCCTGCGGTGAGTGTAGGTACAAAGAGCAGCTCCCTACGGTGAAAGCTGGCGTCTCCAGCACGCATTCAGCGTATTATACCGATCATAATCCATTAGGAGAGCGGAGTTGAGAGAGAAAGCTCATATCTAATGTTGCAACTCCCTTAAAAGGGTCCCGTGGGTGAATGAAACGAAGTGGGGGAAAGGATAATAATAATCGTTTTCTCCTAGCAAAATAATAATTCAGCTCCCAGTAATGGCCAATCATCCAGAGCTGTGCAGTAAAAGGATTCAAAAGGTTTAATTTTGAAGAAAAGAGTTCTCTCTGTGTGGCTGGTAGCCTTTGTTCTTTTCCTGTACGGTCGAACTTGTAGGTAGGTTGTTATGTCCTTCCAGGTTACTTGAACAAACATCAATGGACTAACGGGCTGTTCTCTAATGAGTCCTCAAAAGAATACGATGTATATACTAAGAAGTAATTAAATATACGAGCTCAACCAATAGTTTTGTGATAGAGCAACATCTCGAAATGTACACCAGCAGATTTCGGATGAAATTGACTCACATCAAACGCCCTTTCAGGCATCACTTTTACGTTTCTGTTCCACACCGTAAGCAGTCCTGAGTTTTGAGCCGAATGCGCATGATTCACATCAAAACTAAAAGCAGCTTGGAAGCAATGAACAACCGCAGGAGCGCCAGTGATTTACAGCATAGCATTTGATGATGCCTCCTAAAAATGGGAAATATTCATACTTGTACTTCATGACGTAATAAGGCTCAGCTACATCCGTATGACCGTGCATAGCAACGTGATCATACTTAATTCTGGTGCTAATGCGTTTCTGTCATTCTTTTGATCAATCAATTCACGTCGTTCGAAGCAGGTCTCTGCATGCAATGGACGAACAAAGTTCTTTATAGACCGGTGCATTCAATGTGGAATAAAAGCATGGACTTCTTCACTCTCTGCATAATAGGCAAAGCAAATGAGAAAGCCTGAAAAGTTATCTGAAATTGGATGCTCGGGGCAAGAGGGATAATCTTGTAAAGCTGTGGAATAGTCGGTCGGCCAATAGCACTCCAGAATACCCAAGCAAACCGTGTCCTGTTGCATATGTAATTCTGCTGATGATGACACAGGCAACAAACTTGTGCAGGGCGCAGCTTTTACCAAGTTCATGATAACCTCGAGCAATTATGTGCCTGTGCCTGCTCTTGGCTAGACGGTCCATATGGTTAAGTTTCATTTAAAAACCCCTACAGAAGATTCCTTAATGACTGCAACAACTCGTAGTCTTCAATGCGATGATAATTCAGAGAAGGCTCTGTATATTTTAACTTAGGCAAGTTTGGAAGCGTCAAGTTGGAGCAGCATACTTGAGCACTTGTAGGCTTCTAGTTGCATAAACACGGGCTCCTTTTCCCTCTCCCTTCTCATCTCTCAAGTCATCCTTCACGCTTGTGCCCACTTCCTTGGGAAATGAGGCCAGTTTTCAAGATCATCCACCCGATCACATGGATGATGAAAGTGAGTAAGGACCTTGGCTTAACAGGAGATTTTAATGAGACCTACAGGGAGTGTAAACAGGCCGAGATTTTTTTTATTCCACATCCATCGAATCACAAGTAAACAGAGTTTAGTCCTTAATAGTACGTCCTTTCTGTAAAGCAAGACTCTTGACATATGGCAGATTTCAAATTATGGAAAGCATGAAGCTTGGTATGAATGCATTAGGAAGTTATTTTAATGGTAACAAGTCAAGAGAGGCTTCCGCGCCATTCTTTCGGCTTCCCCATTGATTTCGGAGAGATAATCTTGTGGAATAAATGTTATTGGAATAGTGAATACTTTATAAAATGAGAGAAATAGTGTTCTCTTGTGCCGTGGAAAGAGTCTGCCAACTAATTGGTGCGATGCGATGTAACAGGTGAAAGCATAACTTTCCTTTATTGTACGTTTATGCGTCATTCATAGCTATGGTGTTATTATGCGTTGGTGGGAAAAGAAGACCCAGAAGGTACATCATAATAGAAACGGGGGAGAAAACACAGCCAAAGCATGTTTTCGCATCCCGAAGGTGGTGTTCCAACCCATTTTTATACTCAGTGTGCACTCATACAGCATTCAAATGTTATACACATTGCGCTCTACTTTCCCTTTCAAACAACTTAAATGTATAGACGAGTGCAATAGACTCGTATAGAGAGTGAGCCTGAGTACATACATATCGTAGCCAAAGAGCTCTTGCACATTTATATTCAGGATGAGGACACATGAACCGGGTAAAATAAAGGTATTAGGTCCATGTTTCCTTCCCTTGTGTCTCTTGTGAGTATTATTATGATCTCGTTACATTCTTATAACCCTTCAAGTCATTCTTCATTTGACAATTTTCTCATGGATGTTACAGCGGCGTAGGTTGCGGACGCTGTCTAAAGAAATCTCTCTAGCTTTCCCTTCCTTTACTTGAGAGTTCTGAGGGGCATATGCAACACTTTGTACACGGGTGTGTACGTAGGCTTTTAGCGGTTATGTGCTCTATATACTTGCTCTGAAACTGGGTAGCCAGGGTCAGGGTGTTAAGGATGGCGCATGCAACTTTGTGAGTATTTGGACCTCTCTCTATGTCTTGAGCCATTCATTTAATGAAATGGCGATGGTTTATCATACAAACTTCATGTGACTGTTTATGAGCCATCTCGTATGTGAGAGAGCTATGAGAATAGTCGTACCCTCTTCCATTTCACCATCATCTTTCCATCCTCGTTTGTGTTTCCCTTCCATCCAGACCCATGACCAAATGTATTTCCCACACGCACACGTACACACACTGCACACTTAAAGCCAATTGGATCTCTTGAAAAAAATCATCTTCACCCGCTACCATTTACGACGATGTCATATCATATCTAACCCATCATGAGCTTTAATGCTAAAATGCCCTTAGAGGCATGTCGTATGCGCTGAGATAATCTGCAGGATTACATACGTAGAGTCGCTTCCATTGCAGAAAATCAAGGAAGCCAAGGCCACCCTGTCTGGCCACTGAAAATATGGCACTGTCCATATTTCTCTGCCTCCCTGGATTCAACCGTTTTACACTAACAATAATTACTGGCTGTAGCAAAGACAGAATGACCCTCAGAAGACACTCCATGAATCTTAGGCCTATGTTCACTTGACTGCAATGTTGGTTTTATGTACAAAAGAGACGAATTCAGCGCTTGATCTTCCCTCTCTCTGACCATGGATAGTCATTAAACCCGTCTAAGCTCATGAGCAAATCCGCGTGTAATAATCTTTTAGTGTTAATAACCTTCGTATAAGCTGTTCTCAAGCTTTAACTACCGAACCGATGGCAATGAAACTCAGCTTTAGTTTATATTGTGAGTAGGTGTGATGGATGTAATGACACATACCAACATAATTTGCACTTGAGATTAAAATGAGATTGTGTCAAACTGCGACCGCGGTACAGTTTAATTTGTGCATCAAAAGATAGAGAATGATTTGATACCAGCCGTCGGATTGAAAGTGATTGAAATGTCAAAGAATTCATATAAATTTCATCAATAATTCAAATCCTATTACGGACTTATAAATAATTTCTCGGCACAAAGTAAAGTTGAAGTAGAAAATTTACAATGCTCCTCACACTGGTACGCACACATGTGGCTCCGATGTGGATAGCACTTGAGAATTTACACAGAACACTGTGTATGTGTGCATTTGTCGGCACTGGTTAAATTGATTCGTTCGGCGTAGTATGGAGCTATTCTTTGGCTTACAAGCCTTGGGTGCACATCTGTTCGGAGGCTTTTATGAGCTCATTTTCACACTTCCGCGTAAAAGCAAAGTCTCCCCTCGTTACCCTCGTCGTGATCAAAGGAGAATAATGCTCGTGTAAATATTTACAGTAGAGGCAAGGGGAAAGCAGAGGTCAGCAAGAAGAAAATGAGAGAGATATAGTGAATCGTACGTATGCGGGTGATGGCTTGCTACAGGAATACATAGAAATAAATTGTATTGAATACCATCTGATTCAGATCTTAATAAACGATCAGAAATATATTATTATATTTTATAATGCCAAAGTACTATGGGACTCACGTGATAATGGTTAACTTCGTGGAGACAACAGCTCTAAACTTTACTTTGGGTGGAAGACGCTTTTACCAACATCAGACCACATTAGAAGACCGAGCACCTAGAAGCATACGCGACAGTGCATGAGCATTAGAACAGGACGGAACTTTTATTCCCGGCACGAATGCAAACAAAGCAGGATAGGACTGAGTACTGAGTAGTAATTCTGCTTGTATTGCTCAACCTACGAGTGAATGAAGCAAGGCGAGATACCGCAACCTTTGTTGCTTCGTCCGAATGCTTCCGTCTCAGTGCGAGACAATGATTTACAACGAGGGAAAGCTGACGAGATAGTTATTTTTTCTCTCCCTGAGTAAGCTTCCTTTCTCACTACTCGCATGCCATAACACAGAACTATTTGGTCAAGACATTTCCTAAAGTCACAAGGATCAAGAGCAATTGCTGTACACATTCGATCTGTCCTTATGGTCTTAACGATCACTTGTACGTGTCATATAGTGAATCCAATAAAAGGGAGGGATGCCTGAATCACGATAAAAGGTGAGTACTTATCCATACATAGAAACCAAAACGTTATCGAGAAATCATTTCCCTTTGGTTTGTTAATCGTACAACTACAGATACCTAAGTTGAAAGGAATGGAACACATGGATAAATCCCTTGATTAAGGATTGGTATGGCGACTGAGAATGGCAGCAAAGAAGGTCTATAATGCCACTTCTTCTCTGAATAAGTGCCTATGCTGAATTGAGACACTTTCTTCCAGAGCTCCAGAAGGAGGATAATGTAAAGCGAACAATTTGCATTTAAGTCTATAGGCAGCATAAGTGGCGGCCATAAAAGTTGTCCCCATGCTATAATTACACACATCTTTATGTTTCCTCCATTCGTCCCACTGACAATGAAATCAGTTGGCCTCGTTTTCAAACGCACTCCCATGCTTGCTAGCCTCCAAGAGCCAGTCCATGATTCCAGCCAGTATGGTGTTGGGAGGAAATTTATTCTTAAAAGCAGTCTTCATTATGGTTCTTTGTAACTTTTCTTGTGGGACATAAACGGCGCGTTAGGCATTCCAAAAATTTCACCGTCTATCTCTCCACCTTACAAACACCCAAGACGATCGTACACACATCCGTTTTTCAGATGTGAATAAAATTTGAATAGCGATATAAAGATTTAAAAGAGGCTGAACATGGTGAAAGCAAAAAAAATAATTGTAATGACTTTGCTACCTTGCTTTTTAGCTACTATGCTTGTGATTGGCACACTCTGAAATACGTAGAGTTTTGTAGACGCACGTGTACAAGCGTTTTGACATGAAAGAAAAAGAAAAAAGAAATTCATTTATCATTTTGTTCATAAATATCCCCAGCCCCTGTCCATCAGTTGAGACGGTTCCCAGAAAGAGAAATTTTCTCATGATGCTCAGGCATGTGTGCGTCAAGTCACATACACAATAAATTATTGACGCCATACTTATGTTAACCTCTTCGTCGTATTCTTGTGCAAGTTGGCTGGGTGTATGCACATTATTGCACTGTTGTACGGGCTCTGTTGTTGAAAAGATTATATGGCTTTTTGTATCTGTACAGCAACACAGCCCATAAACGCTCAAAGCTTTTAAAGGTTTACTGATTGAGCAACAAGCCATATGGCTTCAATGTGACCTGGCCCATTGCTTGTTAGTGTATATTGCTACAAGGGACCATACGGATGCTTGCAGCGTTAACGGCATAACCATAAAGTTGAAGAGCTCCTGTCACAACTAATTACGCCGCTCTGTTTCCTCCAAGCAGTCCCATATATCCGATAGTAAAAGTGCCCACCTACGAAACAAGGTGGTTTTCTAACGCATGTAGTATGTGTGAAGAAACTTTTCAGTGTATTGACATTGTGAGGAAATGATCCAACTACTCACTAGAAGAAGTGTGAGAAAAGGGAAATGTAGTGAGTCAATGGAAGGTAATGTGTGAGAGAGCCGTTGGAGACGAGCTGGAGTTCAGCGGCAGGCAGTTCTGCCATCACCGTCGTTCCAGTCTGCTTCCAGCGCCCGTCCTGAACGGTTCTTGTACTGCGGTGCTCTATAAGGGTGCCTGTTTTTCATGCACAGCATTATCAACTCAGTGTATAAAAAAAAGTATTCCACTATAGCTATAGCAAAAGAGGTTGATCAGATCTTTCATCGAGGTTCTACCCTCGAGCAAAGAAGAAAAGGCAATACTCTTCCATGTGAGGTGTGGGTGCATATTTGTTCCGGTTGGGCTGGACAGAGAGAATAGCGCCGACAATTTCCCTCTAATTTTCTGAGCGGCGACAGTTTGAACAGCCCGCAACAGTCACTTGGTACACGCACTTCTTGCCCTAAAAGTAATAATTAATATTTATAAGTTGCTAGTGGTTGTTGCAGGTTAACTGGTATGGTAAAGAGCAAGAGGAGGAGGAGCTTTAGCAATAATTTCTTCTCGCTTTGCTTTCCCCCCCTTCCCACACTCGGTTGGAAATGAAAGGATGGTGAATGCAATCATTTAACTTCCTCTCTTCCGCCAGTGAAATTAGTCGAGTTGGACAAAGTTTTACTGTACATAGTGCATATATACGTTTATATTTCTTCCGAACTCGCTAGAGTAAAAGTGGGAGCTGTTCTCCCTAGTCAGAAAGGACCTAGTAGTGTTTGTCCACTCCTACAATATTGCTTCGCTCTCTTCTTCTTCCAGTCAAATGTTTTACTTTTAAGAATCTCCGAGCTCATTAATGAGGCAAAGTGAAGACAGAATTGCAAACGCAGCCAGATAGACTCCTCTCCCCTTTTCGTCTTCTTCTTCTTCTTTTACCGCCGATTGTAATTACTATTCCAAGCCATTTCATTTTCTCAACCAAATTTCCCTTTTCTCTCCCGTCTCTTCTCTTCATCTACCGTACACAATTTCTCCACAGTCATAATTCAGAATTATCATTTTTCTCTTCTCACCCAACTCAGTCAAAATTAGATTGGCAAAATGGGGAACGTGAGCATCCGAGAGTGCAAGGAAAATAATTTTTTTTGTCGAACCTCTCGTCGTGTTTCCACCCTCTCCACGGTTTTTCTCTTACGGTCCAATGAGTGAAAGTAGTTGAACTCTCGTTTAGTTATTGCAACAACCATGTAAAATAGGACTGGTTGAGAAAACTTACATGGTATTTTTAAGATGGGAAAATAAACCTGTTTTAGCATTCCGTAGGTGGTTTGCTCAAGGACCAGGAACGCATGCAAAAAGACCGTCGTTAATAACTGGAAGAAACGAGGAGAAGAACGAGTGGGTGTCTGCAAGGCTGTTCTCTCTATACTGGTTGAACCAGCAGGAAAAAAGCGGCAAGGAAAAATTGCGTTTCCCCTATCTGGATGAGACGTTTAAGCGGAATCCTGATTTGACTTTGATTGAGTTTACCAAGGAAGAAGTCGGGGAACACTTGTGACTAGTTACTATGTTATAAGTGATCATCTCTGCAGTAACGTACAGACTTCAAATCCAGAAGAGAGACATGCAAAGTTGCGAAAACTAGAGTTTTAAAGAAACAAAGTAAAAGCACAGCAGTGGGCATCGTTTCCCTTCCAGTGTACAACTTTAAACCAGAGTATTTGTATGTTTGCTTACATCTGACGTAAACTTGAAGCTCATTCTGTACGTCGTCTTATTTCTTCTTCCAGTGTGCAAACAATTTAACTTTACCTAATAAAAAGATGGCAGTTGGGACTCCTTGTTAGTTCTGCGTCTTTTTGCTATCCAGCAGTTGTCATTTAAGAACTCAAGTTTCTGGTTAACTGAATTATATCATCACACCTCATCATTTAGAAAAAGCTACGGAAAATTTGTGCAGCGAGAAAGGAGAGACTGGGGGATATTCGGTGTCACAGACAAAAAATCGTGCTCGTTTATGTGAATGACTTTGTGTGTGCTTCAGTGTGACATGCTCTGTCAAGACGAAAAGGAGCGATAAGTCTTGTGAAAAGATTACCGATGTCTAAGATTACATAAAGTAGTAAGTGTGACTGTAAAATTACACCTACACTTCACCAGTCATACAAACAGCGTCATCAGCAGTATATCTGTCAGATTTAATTTGTATACTGTTTCATTGTCTACAAAATTTGCCACGGATCTTATGTGCGAGAGGTGATGCAGAAACAACATCTTGTCGTTTATTGCGGCAACGTCTTAATCAGTTTAATAGCCGACTGAAATAATTATTTTTCTTGTTGTGTGAAACTGTAACACATTAAATTTCACCCAGCATGGTCTTCTCATCGGATTTGCAAGGAAGAACAGCTAATTCGACATTGTGAGTGTGTGTAGTGGAAACCATTGTGCGTATGCCCTCATCCAAGGGCCTTCTGGACTCTTTATAGTTTTCAACTGTTCTACTCTGCAAAGCCCAAGAAAAATAAAGGTAAGGGTCTGGATCAAATGCTAACCATGGGCAACTCATTAATAATTGTATATCTGATCCCCTATGGATACCAAATACACTTATCACATCCGTAGAACCTTCTTTGGTTTCTTTGGAGAAACTTTCAAAGTAAAAAGCAAAAGCCGATGACAGTGATAGCGTGGACTGTAAAGAATAATTGCCATTAGCCTTCATACTTTGTTTTCATTCCATTCCCAGGACCGTTCCGAACATTTAAATGCCCTTCGGCATGTGTGGAAGCGCGTATTTCTTCATACTTCCGTCCAACTTCATTTTTAACTAGGCGTTAGAGTGTTATTCGTTGAAGCTCCCAGGAAGGCCAGGGGAGCTGACTGCGGATGATTTGCGTAATTAATATAAGCCACATGTGATTGCTATTAATTAAAGTCTCTACATGAACACACAAAAGGTAATAAGTACTCGTAACTCTTGAATCACGTGATATAGTCGGTGAGAGCCAACAGCGGATGCCCGGAGAAATATCCTCATTAGCTCCTCGGGCAGCCATCATTAATTTCACACCGCGAGGGTACTCAGCTCCTGCGGTCTGAATGCTTGAGTGAAATCACCAACATTTTTCATGCTTTAGGACTTGTGCATATAGCTGGTGAAATTAGTGTGTAATATGTGTGAGAAATGGACGCCAATGTGATTGTCATTGTTGCTTTACGAATTGCTGTGGCAACAATAAGTATCCTCATGACAGTGCTCATACGGTCTAATAATAATGATAATATCGGCTTGGTATTCCCTTATAACAGTGACAGGTCAAAAGGCTAATGTCTGAGCGTTAAATTGGACGGTTTCACGAGTGAATGGGACAAAGTCGTGGCTGCAATTATGGGCTCCGATTCATGCATAGCTCTTCATAATTACCTCTCCCATCCTTTCCCTGAACTGAATTCAGGAATTTGAATATTAAGCCCTTCCCTCTTGTCCTTTAGAGTTATGAAATTTAGTAGAGCTATTACGTGAATACCGCAGATAGCCCAGCACTACTTCAAAACCTCCTGTTTAATCCACCACGTAATGCGTGTAGAGAACGGCTTTTCTGGAATCAATAGACGCAGCTGCATAGAACTCAATAAGAACTGTCTTAGCTGGCTACAATTCGACTCTGCATCTCTTTCTCTCTCTTACTCGTATGAAAGCATGAATATGTTTTTCATAAATTTAAACTTGACCGCTTTAACGACGTCTCTGTCACCTCCATAGCCTCAAATTTGACTTCATTCCCTCATGATAAATGCCAACCCAACATTCATGCGGTAAGCCATGAAAAGGTAAGTACAACAAAGTCGGCTAGTGAAATTCATGAGAGCAACTGTAGGGATGTGCAAAGGAGTTTAATCAAACATTCCGGGCTTCTAACTCCTAAACCATACCGTTGGGACGTTCATATAACAAGGTAGAATATAATTTGAAATTTAACTGGAAGGGAAATAAAGTTTGAGAAGGGAAATGGAAGGGAGGGAGTTGAAGGACAGAGATAATGATGATGTGAATCAGTAAAAACAGAAACGTCTCTCTTTTAACTTAAAAGCATTTTATCACCTAATTAAATTACAATAAAAGTAAAAGTGTTGCAAGGAAACTTTTCCACATCATCCTTCGCCGTACTTCTTCGTCATTATCTTTCTCTTTTCCAAAATCTCCCAGTTGATCAACTTGTGAAATGAAAAAGAAAGTAAAGGGATAAAGAAAAATAAAAGACAATCTAAAATAGAGCTTGAGTTGAGAGATTGTTAAGAGAGAGAGAGAGAGTGAGAGGAAGGGAGAGACGACGGGATTACACAAAGGCTTCCACTTATACACTCTCTTATGCCTTTATTCCGCCAGCTAATTTCGACTTCGGTGTAGGCAAACATTATCTAAATGTCGTTTCTTTTCATATCCCTGGATGGAACTTTGGAGAGGGAGAAGCAATAAATGCAATACACACACGAATGCAGCGCTTTCACCAGTCTATCGTGTAGCGTCTTTAATATCAACTCAAAAATCAAAAAGTTTTACGTTCGAGCGAGATATGAAGTTCGATCAGCTTTTAAGTGTGAGCGCGTATGAGAAAGACGAAGATGATCAAAGATTCTGATGACGAGCTTTAAGAAGTCAATTTTCGTACTCGCTTCTCAAAATAGCTATGACCTATGACGGTTCAATTCAATCCATAATTATACATACAGAGTAAAAAAAATACTATCTACTGCAATGGTGGATCTACCTATCAAGATGCAGTCGATGTAAATCAACAAGGCACTACGGTACCTTATTGAGTTATCTTTCAAGTTCCAATTTTCTAACAAATTCACTAGTAAGAGACTGTTCATAAAATGTGTTCGCTTTGCTGCTGCCTTGCCTTGCCGACATACAGTGGGATGTGCACACATAAAAACCTAAGTGTTAATGACTAAGCTCAGAATTGATCTTCAACACACCAGCGTGATAATGAAAGTGCCAAGAGCAGTTTTCACACGCACATTTAAATAACGGAGGCCCTATCATTGGCACACTGAATGATTGGAAATCATTCAATTTGACGTACTGCTGGTTTTCAAGGAAAAAAGTCAGGCCAGATGCTTCAAGTTACGTAGGAGCAGCTGGGAAATCTACCCGCATTGAGTGAAGTGAATGAGGGCGAAAGCAAATTTGATTTACATGTTCACAAGTTTCCGTGGCGTTCCCCATCACCCAGGCTGGGTATGTGTACATATAACGCCTGACTTTAAAAACTTTAATGAACTTTTCCCCTGTATTTAATTATAATACAAAAGAAACATTGAAATTCACTCTGAGAACAAGGAATTCGGGCGAAAGTGAAAAGCAGAGAGAAAAAGGAAAGTCAGAGTGTGAGTGAGAAAAATCGTGGAACAAGGAAATGAAAAGGAATGATGTAAAGGGAAAAGGAGAGAGAGAGAGATAGAGGCGGAATGGGACAAGATCAAGATGCCTTTTTCCTACCATCTATCGAACGGCCCTGCATATCTTAATTAGATTTTAAGCTTTACTTTTGAAGGCGAAGGCAATTATGTGAATTGAAGCCATCATGCGCTCCCTATTCACAGATTAAAAGTTGGAAAAATTTCACAAGAATTCTTCTCAAGGGTACTAGAGCATAAAATCGTCATCCTGCTTCTACAATAACGCTAGGGCAAACAAGCTGCTACTGCTTAGTTTATGGCCCAAATGCATCTTCCCTTATACATTGCTCGCACAGCAGGAAAAACGGCTATTTGTACAAGATTTGTACTGCTGAGCTCATATTATGTAATGCACAGCACTGCAGGCAATAAGTGTTGTCCTTTAAACATTCGCCTACTGGCAATAGATATGAAGAGAACTCTCTAAAGGGCTAATTATGAAAGCACTTTCATCGACTCCAAAGGATCCAAAGCCTTTGTGCATTATCTTCTCTTTCTCTCCTACCTACATAATTTCTACCATGATATGCTTTTAGAGCAAGGACACCTCAAAAATTGTCTCTGCAAGTCTTCTTACATAAAAGTGTTAGTACGTACCCAGACACCAGTTGGCCTGAAACATCTGTTGTCGTTCTCTTGTCAACGGGATTTTGCAAGTGTGACCCTTTGGATTGAGGATAAAGCCCTGTGAGGAAAAAATCTGTTCACAACAAAACCAGCTGCTATACTGGTACATATCACTTTGTTTCCCTAGTTTCCATAAGACACTCTCCGGTGCTATCAATGATATAATACTGGAAGAACAATCAATCACTCAAACAAAATAGACACTTTTACCTGGAATTTTACTCATCTTTTCCATTCTCATGTTATGGAGATGTTCGTCTTGTATCTTCTTAATCAAAATTG
The DNA here is from genome assembly GCA_034698825.1 of Deuterosminthurus bicinctus. Classification (NCBI taxonomy): domain Eukaryota; kingdom Metazoa; phylum Arthropoda; class Collembola; order Symphypleona; family Bourletiellidae; genus Deuterosminthurus; species Deuterosminthurus bicinctus. The sequence goes on along the minus strand of JAQIWI010000092.1, from coordinate 13,296 downwards.
AAATACATATGCTCTTGAATGATAAAAAAGATTTATGCACGGACTTGCTGTAGGTACAAAGCAGGATTCTAGACATGATGAACGTGTGGCAGACAAGCTAAAGTGGAAGGATGTATTATGCACGAGTTGATGTGAGCAGAGTATTGAGGCAGAGGAAGCTTTTCAGTTCATGGCATAGCGCTCCCGTCTACTAAAATCAGGATACGACGAGACACAAGAGTTCCCATTGGGAAAATAATCCAGCCAGAAATATAGTGAAAACCATTTGAAATATTTAATAGCTGTTCAATTCTTTCCCTCTTTTTCCCTTCCATCATCTCAAGTACATAAGAGTCTTTCAGCAGTAGTGCACATACACAATCCGGGAGTGTACACACATAAATATATCCTCGATGAAAAGATGTGCATGCAAGTATGAAAATATACTTACATATGCTGCTACACCAAGGGAAAGGAATCTGAGAGATTTAGAGCCATTATAGCTCTACTGAGGATCCACAGAGGATGAGTACTATACCGCAATCATGTTTTTTTTATTCCTCACACCCTCTCTTTTCTTTATTTCTGCTCTAAACAGGTAGTCCACGCGAGCATTAAAATCTCAAAATAATTTACCTCATATTACATGAATTTATGCACGATATCTTGAGCATTCATCGAACCGGATGAGGAAGTTGGATGGTCTGATCCGATTGACTTGATTGTCCGCTGGTACTTAAGGGCAGCATGGAAAATGGATTTTTTATCCGTCTTTCCCAACAATCTTCCTGAATTTATACTCACCTTAAATCTGCAGACCATTCATTGTTTTTTCTACCTCCTTTTTCTGCCGTTCTGTCTACTTTAGAGGCTTTTACTCTTTGGCTTGCTGAGAGCAAGTGAGCGTGCGTGTGACTGAGTGAATCTACTCAAGGGCTTAGTACGTATGTTATTTTTACGAGATGTAACCCTGACCATAAATAGCTCTTTGTAAAATTTATTGTCATGATCTTATCAGCATATGGAAAGCTTTGAATATAAAACCTTCTCGGTGTAGTAATAATGCAATAACCCATTCAACAGGGTATCCCTTTGAGGGTCTAAAATCATCATGTTCTTACGTTTTTTTTCTACTGTAAGACGTAAGTTTCACCCAACCTTACAATTTTTTGCTATGGTTGGTGGTGGGCAGGGGAAATAAGGAGGAGGGAAAGAAGGGCAAAGTAAATTGATAACATTGAGAAAGTTCAATTTCTTTCTTCTTGTAAAATCCAATTTATTATACGGACACGAATTGTTTTACTACCCGTAATCATACTGGTGGATTCATTGAAACTCAATAATTTTTCCACGTCCACACATTCTTATTCCTCCCGATGCCTTTGAGACGACAGACCTTTCTGCTCAGAAAGAACTGCAACAGAAAGAAATATGCTTAGAGATATTAAGTGTAGGTTCAATGACCCTTTCCTCTGTTACTCTTCTCCAGTATTGGAGCACGGTGGGAAACGATAGGATTACCCATAAGTTAATTTTGGAACTGTAGAGTCCTTGCAAAACCAGCGGTCAAACTTTCGTTGTGCATGAACTTCACTGAGCTGTCAACTGACGTTGAGCTGGAAATGCTTTAAGTACCCGTACCAAGTACACCGACTACAGGAAGCATCATAGTGGTCAGTTCGAGAATTACGTATCATTATCAAGTCTGACAGTTTTGTTTTATAGAATGGCTGTGAAGGTGTGGCTGCTTGACTTGGGACTGACAGTTACTGCGGTTACTGTGTATGGGTCTTCCAAAGATGTGCAAAGGGAATCAGGATCAATTTATTGCTAACCGTAATGCAATTTTTCTCCGAGCTTCTCCGTGGACTGTGATAAAATACCTTTCCCCATTAGATCCTCTCCCTCCCTACATTTTGCACCAAATCCCACTAGTGTTAGGCCTCTTAAAATGGCTCCCACTGAACATGGAGACACGCGCATCAAGCACTTCACACGCACGCCAATGACCAGCAGTCAACAAACTGACTTGATTTTCTACACAAACCCAAACTTCTGCGAGGAGATAGAGCGGACCTTGGAACTTGCAATATTTTCTCACTAAGCATAGCCGCAGTACCATGTTTATTTTAAGAATTTCTATCAGCAACAGAAGGTCTAGACAATTGGAGTTGTTCTACACCTTTTCATTATACACAGCTAACCGGATCAGACGAGAGAATTTCATGGAGTCCATTGGCCGTACATCAATGAAGTAGTGCGCAAAGAAGTAATGGATGATTTTGAGAGAAAGTTTTCCTACTGCAATAGCTCACCATGAGGATGCCGCATGTAATGTGTATGCGAGGAAGAATAGACTGAAAGTGAGTGTTCTTGTAATTGCTGTGTTGCAAAAGTTTGAACACTGACCCTCATGTAATGAGGGTCTACATGGAAAGAAAGAGTGGGGGAGAAATAGGTGTGTATAGAGCTTCTTAGAATGAAAATGGATTTTCGACTGTGTTTGTAAGCTGTAATCCGGTAGCACGAGGACCATTAGTGTGCCTGTAACCAGTCTTTTCTTTCTGGAATGCGAGGCGCATTTATACTAGTATAACAAGGCCAGGGGATTGATCCTACGGAAAACACATGCTCTCTCACTCGCAAACATTTTCATTTTCGCCTCCTCCATTTAATGATACTATCAGGACGTCTTCCTGCTTATATCCTATTCATTGGTTAGTCCATTTAAGCACAAAATCTAACGAGGTCATTGCACTTGAAGTCATTCTGGGAATTCTCCCACTTTAATTTTGAGTCCTATCAGTTATGTACTCGGAACGGTAGCGAAAATTGCCAATGAAGCAGTGGCATGTATATATTTTCGTACTGGTGTAGCCGATTTATTTTTCGGTCCTGAGGGGAATGTAGAAACTGACTCTCTATGAAAGCAAGTCTCTTTCCCTCTGCGAAGCTTCGGGAAGTAGTAGTACAATAACAAGGGCATGGAGCACGATTTGCACGATACTTACATCAAGCCTGAATTCCGACGCATTGTGGCTTTTTTGCCAATGAAATACCAAAGATAGAATAAACGAATTCCTATGTTGTTCAGCAGTAGTGGGCAGGTTCCAAACAATTCACAGAATTAGTCAGTATGCAGGACAGGCTAATCGGGAATAAGAGGAGCAAAGAACAAATAAAGTTGGTGTTATCAAGAAGGTGACATCGAGGGATATGGTGAGTGACAATTTTTGGTGGGCAAAGCATGAGCTGAGGACAATACCTTTGGGACTGCGGACATTGACAGGGCACTGCTGCTTGTCCTGAAAAGGCTGCTGGACGCTGAGAAGTTCATTTGATTGTAACCTCAGAAGGTACACTATTCCAACTGTGTCTGTCTCAGCTGGTGGCCCCGTTGTACACACTGAAATTAATGGTTTTTCAGCGCACACTCCATCACGGTATGATACTGTAACAGCAGTTATGAATTTAAATTGTGTGACATGTCCACAGTGATAGTCAAAAGTATCCATGTCCGCAGCCGCGAGTCAAGCTTACAGATGCCCCTGCTTAGCATATTAGACAGAGCATTGGAGCTCTAGTAGATAAAGTTAGAGGAAGGTTGACAGTGATGGCGTGATATTTTTTATTCTGAGTTCCTCTGTGTAGTGTCATTCAGCTCCCTCATCATCATCAGATGGAGGAGAAGGATGAATGAGGATAGAGTGTATGGTGAAAGCTAGAAAAGAGAAACCATTGCCAGACTGTTTTTTAGTGTTCCATACATCACAACAAGTAGTGTATCAGCCTTGATTTGAGCCATTATGGTATTTTGTAGGTGCAATACATGGAGACTAGCACAGGAAGTGCTCAGTGGGAGATCGACCGTATAAGACGAAAGAGGCGGTGGGCTATCTTGCAAGGCTATCGCGTACACAAAACCAATGTTACTCAATGTGTGCTCACTTGTTTGGCTCTGGTTTAGTTTTTTGTGTACTCGTTGAACTGTAAGATAGAGAGGCTGCGTGAGGACTAGGACTTGAGTGCAAAGATATGGACAAAGTCAGAGGGTTGGCATGTATAAGATGGGAGAAAATATGAGCTTGGCAGGAAGAGAACTCGTAAATGGGTCTCAGTGGGAATCAAACGGGTGAGGATTAATCTGTCAGCGCGTCTTCTTCTTTCCCCACTCTATCTCCTTTCCCCCTCCTCTACTCCTTACTCCTCGTCCAATCCCACTTCCTCTTGTTATTTCTTCTCCCATGTCAACTGCCTGTTCTAAAAAGAAATCTTGGGTCACAATCGGACAAGTCAAACATTGTTGGAAACCATGCTATTTTCTTGATAAGAATAGCACGCTGGTGGCAAGAGCAGTAGCACTAGCTTGCAAAGTGTGTATTTCCACGGACCTGTGTCCACCGCTGCCAATTTTATGTACCTGCACTGTCCATCCATATTACAGTTTGAACACGAGAACTGGCAGTTTCTTTTTTCTCTTTCTCTCTCTCAGCCTTGTATATATAATCTGATGTTGCCCAGTATATGCACAGAGTACTTGAAAGTTCTTCAGCCTTGCCTCGCAGCTGTTGTGCCCGATGCGGCGGGGAGTGAGTGGAGAGAAAAGAATCCTTCAATCTCATCCTTTATCTCTCCTGATGGATCGTTCCCTTTGCCCTGATCACCTCGTTTGAAGAAGAGGATGAAGATGAGCCTTGGCTTTTGTCCGGACCTCACTATATACTGAGTCTGAGCGTGTTTCTCCTTCTTCTATACCCTTCCACTAGAAAAAGCCATTCACGCTTCCACTTACTTTTATATAGCCGTTGAATGGGACCGCTGATAATTATTGTTATTTTGTCCACATCCCTCTCATGGACTCATCGATGAGTGGAGGGAGGAGAGAACATCCAATGTCTCTCACTTCCCGTTAGTCTACCTCTTCACTGGCTCTCACATGAGCACACACATCTGGTTAACCCTTCAATCTCATCTCTGATCTTGACTGTTACTATCTCGCCATTGCAGTAGATAACCATTGACCTCAGTCATCTGCAGATTCATTATTACCAGCATACATATTTAGCTGACCTTATTTAATTTTATAATAAATAATATTAGTCATTTCGCAGCTGCCCTGGCCACTTTGGCCCTTAGGGTGCCAAATATTTATCATATCCACACAGATTAGTTGTAAAGGACTAGTTTTCATCATTTTTTGTCCCTGTTACCCGGGTTGATCTTTTGCCTCCGAAAAATCAACCGAAATGTCCCCCCTTTTTCATCAGGGGGGCCGTTGTAGCCAGAACAAGAATACCCCGTCGTTCCCCATTAGAATCCAGCTTCAGTGTATTCCTTCTTGTTCTGATTCTGGTCCAACGTCATTCCCATATCTTCCTCCCCACCTCAGTATTTCAGAACCTGTGAGATAACGACGCCATGAAGTTCTAGCACTGGCCGATGAAGTACCCAGAAATTATTTAATTTTTCTGTTAATCACCAAACGAAATATCTGTCTGAATTTTAGGACAAATTTTGGCATCAAACTTAACGTGATGTTTCTGGCTTTACTTCTCACCTTCACGTTTGTGGCAGGATAAGCCCTGCTGAAGTGAGCGCAACTCACTTGACAGACCTTGGACTAGTTGAAAGCTCATGTGTGTTTTTCAAGGAGATAGTCAATGTGATGCTTGATACCCACTTGTCCCGCACGAACATCCCGGGTATCTCAAACCCCAATACTGTACGAACATAAAAAAGGCGACCAAAAATATGGATTAGTATGCACTTTTTACCAATTTTTTTTATAGATCCATGGAGATACACAGAGTTTGAATTCTTTGACAGTACTTTTGTATAACTTTTTTCGCACTGTCATTATTTAGCACAACCACAAAACATTTGTTATAAAAATTTGCCCCAATTTCGTATACTCGCAATTTTCATACTAAAAAGACACCAATGTTCGTTCGGGTGTATCAACACCCTAAAGTATACAACGGAGTTTTTGCATACCATAGACATTTATCAAAAGACTTGATCAGTCAAAAGGATCACTTGGAATACACCAAGGCTTATTATGTAAATGTCTCTGAACCTTACGCCCGTCTGGTGGTCTCACTATATGCGTTTGTGTGTGTGTGGCAGGTAAAGAACGGCATAGTAAAATAGAGGATTCAGGGAGACCATTAAAATCACAGCAAGCGCATTTTCGGTTGGCTTAGTGAAATATTGAACCACAAGCTACACCCACAGAGCGTTCACAAGGCAACAAGACGCAGTTGTCCGCTTCTCCTTGTTGCATAAACAAAAGACACCGAATGGTGATTTTAAAAAGGACTAGTAAATAATACAGACCTAAGAAAATGGCGTGCTTGCTCGCATTTAGAAATTTCACTATGTCCTCTCCAGTTTTGTTTTCTCTCTGTGATACAATTTCCTTACGGTATCGTCCTACGACGGCACCATTACATAATGAACCGACCAGCTCTCCGCTCCCTCCTTCAAACGGTGAGCACGGCGGAGTAGATAGAGTGAGTGAGTGGGTCTCCAGTATATTTTATGATGGGTTTCATGTTTCAAATCTACGCACTTCCGCGTGTGTGTAGGAACTATCATAAAAGATACATGGAACCACCATGGAGGATGTATCGAGGAATTCTTGAGTCGTTGGCGATGCATTGCATGCAGGAAACTCATTACGCTTGCAAATTTCCTCGTTTATTTTCCATGACAAATCGTCCTGCTCTACATTTCTTTCCCGTGCTTTCTCTGCTCACTCTGGGCGTAAAAAGGAGAGGAGAAAAAACCGCTTCCTCTGTGTCTCATATCTTATCCACTCGCAACCACCACAACCAATGCCTGTAATCGTCCCCGCTTTTCATACAAAGTTGCAGTGGCCGTGGAAGTCGAAGAAGCGGGTGAAAATTTCCATGTTCTTTCCACCGTCCTCACACGTCTTCACCACAGTAGTCCGAATAATTTATGTTACACTTTCCCAATGCGTATAGCCTCTACTCGCTTATGATGATGATGATAACATTTACATTGCAAGCTTCTGTAGATTTCAGTCTCCACGTCAAGGGTTTTTTATTCACCTCCTTCCCAAATGAGATGTGGTGGATGCGCTCATGTAAATTGGACGAGCCAATTCCATTTGCCCTCAGTTTAAAATGACACATGAAAGGTGAACATTGTCGAGCTCCTATCACTAACAGCATTTATTATGTAGTCTCTCGTAAAAGGATTCCTTTCCTTGTCATGTCTCCCGGAGGATTTATTGAGTTACATTTGTCGAGCAGGGTATTTTCATTTTAATGCGTGAAAAAATACAATTTATGATGGTGTGCATTAGAAAAAACATTTGTGGCACTTGTGAGATTTTTTGGACAACGAATTGCCTAGAAGATGAACATGGATTGAGAGAATTAGCATTGTAGCTGGACCAGCTAACGGGTAGCAATTCAAATGTGAATCAACAAGAGGCTAAATCCACAAAATTTCAGTCAAAGAATGAAATAAAGCAGATTTTTTCTCGTGTTTGGTTGAATTGTCAGATTGGAGCCAGTCACGCGTATCCACTAACCTATACTTTTGTTTGTATTATTTTTCGGAACGCTAAGAAAGTTTTTATCCAGAATTCGTATCAATGCTTTACTAACGTGCGCGAAAAAGATACTATGGCTATATCCATGATGCGCTAAAGCCCTTCCTCCATTTCTCTCAATCAGTGGCAAGAGTGTTTTTAGATGGAGTCAAAACGCCCGTTTCCTATTCAATGCACAGAGATACCCAAGCGATGCAAGTGTGATATCGGTCTTATTTGGCATTTACTCACGTTTTACATTGAGGCCAGCTCAGGTGTATCGAGAAAGAAAAAACTTGTCTAGGCTCTCTATCTTTTGACTCACTTTCGCCGTCCACCATTTCTTTGTCAAAGATATACAAACTTAGTCACTCTCATCCCCGGATAGGATTTTTCCTATAAAACGTCTTTTCCATCCAGAGTGTTGCACTGTTGAGTGGAGCGAGAAGAAGTGCTTTGCAGTAGTTTTATAGTGCCAGGTACTGAAGCCGGCTAGAAAAGTTATGCCTGGAATTTGAATATCACTACAATGGATACAGCAGATTCTTGTAGCTCACTCTCTTCTCTCATCTTGTGCTTGACTCACCTTGTGACTTGCACAAGAACATTTCTATCATGCGTCACAAGCTTGATGCGGGAGGATTGAGCAAGCGTTACAATATTACTGTCTCCAAGTCTTATTTCCACCTACACATGTATAAGTCCCGTTCTGTTTCATATATTATTCCCCTCCTCCTAAGCGCAGTCAGAAACTTATGTACATTAATGAATCTGTAGGAAAAGCTTTCTCCACGCAGCAACATTTAGTTGATCTGTAGAATAAACTATCCAAATCTCATTGCTCCATGCATTTTCCCAGCAAACATTAAAGGAGTGGAGTCATGTGTAACGTGTAGGTTCGCCACTTATAGACTACGACGACGACACAGAGGAGTGTGCTCATGGTAGATTTTCAACATCTTTTTTAGACTCTCAGGCAAGAATGAATTGAGATTTTTTTTATACATCTCTACATTCATTTTTCCCTCTGATTCCCATGTGTGATGCAAGGAACCTTTGCTCTTCAGATAAGAGTCGGCACATGTGAGAACGAGCAAAAGGGAGGGGAGCGTAATCCGGTGAAAGATGCTCTTCCCGCGGCTTTTTTCTTTTCTCTCCACCTCTATCTCTCTCTCTCACTTCTTCAGTTGCCTCACACAACGGCCTACCACAGAGTCACAAATAAATCCACAGAGCGTTATCATCATGCTACGCAAAAATATAATGTTTACGATCCTATACGTTAAGGCTATCTACATAATGCTGTCTCATATGTACTACGTATATATGTATATTTCCCTTGTTCTAATCCGCTGGTCTGATGGCAAAAATTATGCGTGTATGCGATGACTTGAATTTCTTTTCTATATTACGTGTGCAAGTATTGTCTACATGGGGTTGGAAAGTAGACTGAAGTGGAGAAAGTTCGGTGGTAGTGCTAGGTTGTATAATGTGGCTTTTGCTTGAGTGACTGGAAGCTCTCTTCAATGTACATATGTGCAGAGTGGCAAAGCCGTCGTAGTTTTTCCACAAATTCAATCGACAATACGAAAAGAAGATTTATACTTGGTAGAGTGACGACTCTGTTTCCACTAACCGCAGGGGCCGTGGCATTACCGCAAGAGAAGCTACCTAGGACATAGCTTTTCAATCCCTTCACCGTATGCAAGTGGAAAAGAAAAGTGTGCAAATGGAACCGAGTGAGTTTGTCGCTGGAATATGTACGTTTGTGTGGCAGGATTTCCACATTGGAGAAGAGAGTTGACAAAGACGAAAGCTGGGCGATAGTGGTGTAGTAATAGGTGAGATACCTCAGCTCAATCTCTTTTTGTGGCAACAACAAACTAGTTTCTAACACGCCCAGGCAGTAGGTAAATGTACTTGTGTGTGTTTACTCCGCACAAAGGATAAAAGATGAGGGTGAAAAATTCCCTGCTCTTGAAGTATTCAGCCTACATTCCCAAGCTCATAGAATTTCCTCTTTTACTCATCTGTCACTTGCCTTGTATGTTTCTAACCCAGAAAGCACATGACGGCATTTTCTTCAATCATCCCACACACCTGCGTAGGCGCATCAAGCGAATCGTACACCTTTTTTGGATCATTGGTTTAGTCTGGAAAAAATCGTTACGATTTCTGGATGTTAGGTTAGCGTTACCATGATGGTAGAGGAAACAGGACCTTGTGAAGAGTCATTATGGATCTTCCGGTCAGATTCCTATCTCCAATGCTCCCCGCTCTCACCTCCGAGCAGTACTCCGCTTTCCCAATCCAATGAACCCAGTTGGCTCACTATGTGTATATCTGGAAGTGATCAGAAGAGGAGAAGAAAGTCGCTGAACACTGAACTTATCACGGTGGTAAATCTACGCTAAAGGAAAGTGAGAGTGGGAATATATGAGATGGTTGCATAAACGAACCTCCTTTGTCTGTCCTATATTCTCATCTCTGTTCTTCTCATCTCGACGGGAATTCTCACTGGGCAGTCGACAGCAATAGAGAAATATCCGTAATGATGAGGGCCTGTGATGTTGTAGCGTGCGCGGAGGAATTCGTTAGACTCGCATGAGTTATTCAAATAGCTTACAAATACCAAAGTAGACGGATCTCAAAAATTCACAAGTAGGACTTTACATATTTCCTCTGAACATTTTTTATTCAGCCAGCTGCCGTCCACGGTTGTCGAGAGAGTGCGAGAGACTCTCTTGGCGAATTCGAGATCTTGACGATAGCTAATGAATTGAACAGGAAGTATTGATTACGATTTATGGTGCTAGTAGACATAATAGTTATTTTCAATTCTCAACTTCCGTGAGCGGTTAGGGTGATGGTAGTTTTACATCAGGTTCCAGCTACACTTCCGGCAGGATTTGTAGGTGACTTGTGCCCTTTTTAGTGGCTAGGAAGGGCTGATTTATTCTTGTAAATTATTACATACATACATGCAGATTCCGGAATCGATTATACACAACTTTTCAACTTGGCTCTTTTCATGATTCAAGCAGTAGTGGACGCCATACTTCTATGGCAATAACTTTCCACTTGACCACAGCCGTTCTCAACCGCACATATCTACAAACGGCTTTGCATTATGCCTTGATTTACTGCAATCTCATGAGTTTTTTCATACATGAGTCCGTAGCGTAGTGGATACTCTATGAGGCGGCGTTCCAGTATCACGTCCTTCCAGAGGAGTAGTGCGGCCGCTTGATTCGGAGACATGTTTACATGCAATTTTTATTCTTTGTGTAGAGAAGACTAGGAGGAGAGGCTACTAACTGGTGCTTTTTCAAGCTGGTTCTGGAACTTTGTGATTAAAGTTATCACAGTTTGAAACGCCCACTCAACTTACTATGCATGAAACCACTTTCACATGTAGTCGTAAAATTTACTTGAATAAATTAAAAGAAAAAAAATGAATAAATTAATCTGTGTCAAGATAGGTTAACTTCCAGGTGTACCTTGAGAAGTCCACCACCACTTTTTCCGGCACAATCATTACCAAAGCACGTAATGAGGTCCACCCTTTGCATGCCTAATGAGCTCGGTAATGTCCAACGCTGTAGAATAGCCATATAACGACCATGAACACTGCGATAAGTCCTTATTTACTTGTAGGCTTGAGTGCTGTAATAACAATAATGGATGCAAGGATGACTAGAAGGATGAGCGTGCCGTGGGAGGTAGCTGCAGTATTCAACTACCATAAGATGAGCCCTTGTACGAGCATCAGATGATTTATCATGGTCCCTTAAGCTCAGGGGGATTCATTTAATAGAAAGATAGACTTAATGGCACTCCCGGCTACATGGGAGAAAGAAGGAACTACACACTGTGAAGCCAAGTAGGCCAAAGGGAAAGCGTGCGTTTAATTTAATAGAAAACGTGTGGTAGATCCAATCCCAAGTATTTCCATGCTAAAGCACATGTATATGTACATCTACATGAAGCTTACGGTAGCATCACCATGGCTAAAAGTACGAAGCGCAGGAATAGTGGAAGCAAATATAATAATTATTAACTGCGAACATGTTCAGGGACCAGGGAGGGATCCATTGTGGGGAAATTTATTTGCAGACCAAAGGATTAGAAAAGTTAAAACTAGGATGGCTAGTTTCAAAGCCAACTCGATCCTCAGGCTAACTCATTTCATTTCAACACCATGTATTGTGCTTTGCAATTGTGATTCCATGTGTGGTCAGCCCCGTGATTTTATAATTCACTGACTGCACATTCTGTAGTGCTACTACTACTACTATTTCCTATGTCCTACATGCTCCGTGTTATAATGCCTCATAGAATATTATTGTATTTCGGTCCCAGAATCACGACATTCTCAAACATCGACCAGAAAAAGATAGCAGACTATTGTGTGTCATTAAAACTTGGCGCCCGTACTTACCCATAGCAAGTCCTTTCTGCACTTTCAATTAATCCTGTATCCGCTAACTTTTCTATTTGACTTTTCAAATGCCGGCCAGTTCCATTCCGTTGATTCTACCATGCCAAATCTACTGAGCTCTGAGGGCAACAAATTGACTGGGCTTCTGGACTGTCGCACTGATTTCCCGTCGGTCGATCCCAAAGTAGCACAATATAAATTCACGATTCCTCTGCATACATCCGTAAAATAATTGCTGCGGCTCATACATTTTTTAATTATAAGCTTTTTTATTAATTGGACTAGTCATCGTTAGCAGGGCTTACGTAGAAATTAACTCACAAAATTCGGGTACACACAAATTTCGCAGTGAAAGCTTCTTTAACAAGCATTAAATTTTTTTTGGGTGGTATTTTAAACGTTTGTTGCAAAGATTTGGGTCAAATTTATGGATTAGCGATTCCCAGAGCTCGCTGTTGATATCACAAATCAAACTAAATTTCTTGGAATTCCTGACACATTTACCATGTTGATCTGGAGTTGACCAGTTCCAGAAATCCAGTGCTGCAGTTCATCAGCCATTTTGATTCATTGAATCCTTCGTCCCATTTATGTCTGCACATAAATTAAACCTGCTTTTCTGGTCTCTACCAGCTAAAGGGGTGACAAACCATTGCGATGATAATTCTTGCTTGCCAGTACCAGGTGTTTGTACTGTTTCTATACAAAATGCAACTGCTTTCCACCCTTTGTCCAAGAGTGGAAGACAAAATCGAGGGTTCGTAGTAATTCAGAACGTCTTGTGACTCATTCTGTAGCTTTACCCACGTAATGGAAGGATATTGGGGAGAGACTTTTATCACGAACTCCACCTAATACTTTTTCTCGTGTTCTTAATATATGTATGTGATATGGGAAGATGGGAGGAGTATCTGTATGTGGCAGCAACAAACTTCCCTTCATAAAGTACGTGCGAGTCTGTGATGAGGGCTGTAACATTCTAAATCATGGTCAAGAATCACGTAGCTGACTTGCACCGGAAAAGGTTACAGTTTATTGAATAGGAGCATGTGAAGAGGTTATGTACACGGCCTTAGTCAAGTATCTTCTTACAAGTAAAGTGCACGTTGGTTTATATTGGGGAGAAACATTCGGGGAGAAGGTCACTGCATGAAAAACCGAGTGTGTAGAATGAATAATAATATTAATAGCTTCTGTATATACGAGATGTTAAAAAGTATGGGGAGGTGATAATATTTCTGAGTTAAGTGCCAAGGGGCAAAGAAGAGAAGAAGGCTATAGTCAGGAAATTATTACCCTCAGTATGTATATA
>JAQIWI010000091.1:0-75001 GCA_034698825.1 Deuterosminthurus bicinctus | reverse complement strand
CCTGTGGGATGTGTGCTTTCAAAGTATACTCTTTACACGAAGAATACAAAGAGGCTAGGACAGTCAGTAGTACATTATTAATTAGAGAAATGCAACCCGCTTGCTCATAGAGCCACGTCGGCCGTTTCCCACTCACACAGAGGAATAAAACGATCCTGTAAAATTCGTAAGTAAGACGGAATGTAGCAAGATATTGGGCCCACTACACGGAAATAAATTCGTGAGAGAGAAATTTCGAAACTATGGTGGTTGTAGCAAGTCATTCATACAATATCAAAGGCGTCAGGAACGGAGCTAGTAATTTTCTGAGGGGAAGAAAGCTGGCTCAGGCCTTGGAGTTTGAGATTTCATAATGCTCTAGCACTTGTTTGTTTTTCTTACTTCGCTGTGTTACTGTTACATTCCTCATATATCCCGGCAGGGGTTTCTACAGGGTCATTAGGAATAGTAGAATTAAAAGTTAGACCGGACACATAACTCATAAATCTGTTGCTTTCATGGGAGTTGCCTGCAGTGCGACATAGATTGTGCGGGACTGATTAGTCTCGATAGTTACAAAGTAAAGCAGGTCATTTCTGGAATTTTCACCCATGCAATCCAATCGTATATAAACACCTCTCATCCAGCTCTACTAACCCACAGGTTAATGATCTTTTTCCTTCAGTCGTGCAATCAGTAGGATGTGTGAGGTACGTAAGATTGCAAACAGAGGAAGGTTTCCACAGCACACCTGATTTCCTACTCAGCTGTTCGCACTGCCTCCATCCTACATTCTCCAGTTGAGACTCATTCAACTTCCGTCATGTCGTATCCGAACAAACCTGGTCTCTTACTAAAATGTAGAATAACCCCAGGCCGGAATCATAACGAATGAAGGAAATAAATTAGGCTTGGACTGTGACCAAATATTGAGTTACATGCAACACGAAGAATGTTGCTGTCGGTCAACAAGAGCATTCACCTAGGTCCTGGTGAAGTGCGGAACATATTTTTCCTTCCTCAAACGTCTTGGTCATGTATTGTGTGATGCTTGTAGAAAGTAGAACTCCAACTCCAGCAGCCGCATTTATGAATTATGATTGCATTCCTTCTAACATAAGACCCGGGTGGCCGAAGGATAGGCTTATATTTACCATGAACGTTTTGGGGCTACAGAGATGGTGGGTATAAACTAAAAAATTAGAGTCTCGGGTAAACCATATACGTCAAAATTGTCCGACAATTAACTGAGAAATCTCGGCTTTCAAACATTATACCCCACATGACTAGGCGATCATAAATTTAAAAGGTACAGGTCTCCTAAGTCTAACAAATGCCTTTAAAATGCAAGTTGTATCTGCAAAATGAAAAGATGAATGCACAAAAGTAATTATTTTACTCAGAATGCCGCTGACAATTTAGAAAAATTCAGACTCCTGAAAGTATATTTATTCGTTCTCTCATGTATAGAAATATAAACATCACAAGCCTCATTGCGCAGCTCTAGCTCCTTCCTTAGAATTTTCATGAATTCATGTTATCAAGCAGAGGATGATAATACCTTCGAATCGCATGAAACGTAGATTGTTGGCGAGTTACGTGGATTTCCAAAATGACACAACGCTAAACGGCGTAGGTTAAACTACTAAAACATACAAGCTTCATTCTACAGCCGAACAACAGAATCGAAGATATGTAGCGACCAATCTATAGTCCTTGTTAATGCATCAGTACTGATAGATGAACATAATGTGAAATATACATTTAATGAGAAAGTTGATTTCAAGCGCATGCATACATCAGAATGGAAATACTGATAACAATGAGACATATCTACTTATCTGTGTTGCATTTACATGAACGATTCAACACTACGATATCATGCGGGATACGATATGAAAAACCTTGCAAGTCAACCAAATAAGTTAAAAAACAATAGTAAGCAGCATAATTTTAACATCCGTGATTAACATAATCGCTTTAATTTCCACTGATTCCGTTGTCAAAATTGAAAACATTAAAACCCAATAGCAAGCACCTGTAAATCATTCTCTGACAAATAAACCAGAGAATGTAACTTATAATTGCGACGGAATGGCTTCAAGCTAGGTCGAAAATAACCATGTCTTTGATTTTTTACTAATATAACACAAATGTGAAAGAAACGCAAGAGAAACAGGAAAACAGTCATAGTGGATGAACTGTGGTCCTTTACAATTTCCCGGAAGTAGCCTTTTGAATCTCCGACTGGAATTCTCTCAATTTCATGGCAAGACCCATGTTACCCTTGATTTTAAGCTTGCCTTGGAAAAATGCTTTCTGGGCGTTGAGCTTTCCAGTCATCAAGTCCAAGAGGTCGCCGTCGGAAAGTTGAAGTACCACATCAGGTGTTGCTGGAGAAAAAGAGGTCGTTTAAAACATACAAAGGTTCCACAAACAGGCATCCATAACCTCAACAAGAATTCAACTTACTTTTCCCTTCAAATTCTACTTTGCCGTTTCCGTTCTTTACATCTACGATCCACGTAACTTCCTTTCCGTCAGGTCCTCCACTGACCTTCAATCCAAAACAACAAACTTAGAATCAAATCAAGTGCGCTACTTATATTTAAGACTAAAAACAATCAAATCCTTCTTTACCTTAAATCCGTAGATACCATTCACTTTCTTCACCAAATTGACACCATCCTGCTCCAAAGTTGCAGCAAGCATTTTGAAGATCGGGGCACATCTGAAACCTTCTCCTCCGACAGTCATATTGGATGATGTATTGGAACTACTACAGAAACAGCAAAAAAATGTGGTACTTCAACTTATTACTCAACTATTAAATTAAACCGATCTTGAAGACGTCAACTACAAATTCTGCAAATTTTCAGTCTCATTCTTTTCATTCTTCACTTATCCGAAAGGATTTAAAACTGGCGGGTGATCACGCAATTTCTATGAGTCTCCCCGTCCATTTTTCCCAATCTTTCATTCATTTGAATTAACAACATAAATAAGTTAAAGCAAATAAAAGTAGGCTGAACTTACTTTGGGAATCCTAACTGATATAGACCGATGACTACAGCTCCGCCGAGTCCTAAGTTATGTTGAAGAGCAACTTGAGCACCTGGTACTTGTCTTGGGCCTGCCAAACCCCGTAATTGCCAGCACAGTTCTGTACACTGAGCTAATCCTGCAAAACAACACAGAGTAACAATAATTATACGAGGACTCCTAATCACTCAATTGTCCACTCGAACTTTCAACTCCGATCACCAGTTAACCGTTCTGAAAGGGATCATCAATTTTATAAATGATGACCACACACCACTAAGGACATACATCCACTCGTCCGAGATAACTCATTCAAGCGTCAAGATAAGAGATACATACAGCTCAAGAGCTCCCCATCAAAATAAACACACTGAGCAGATACCACTGTCCTATAAGTTACTTAGCTTTCCTAACACTACCTCTATATAATCATTAAGCTAGAGTCATATGTCCAAGCGAACCAAAAAAAACTTTGGTGATTGTCATGATCAAATTAAACAGCGGACTGGCGACCTCATCTCATTTATTTAATACGTTGCTAACATGAACCCTTAGCTAGCTGGCCTTCGCTCACATACAAGAGGCTATTCAATTCGGTCGGACGAAAACAATGAAAACAACAGAGATAATCTATTGCGCACCGTTTTAGGTAGGCGTGTGAGCAAAAGTTTTCTAAACATAACTTGACGAAACTGCATATACTGACATCAAGGGAACACTGTCTACTTGATTCTAGTATCACAAACTACAAAACAATCATCAATGGCTGCTATGGATATTGTACTTGGACTGCTGCAACAAAGATTGTTGCCATCACGATCAAGTTGCGAGCTTTAATAAAGTACAGTTGAATACGCGATTACGCAGTAACAAAAATGCCGCTGGCATGAGAATAATTCACATGCTATGTGAATTTATAAATTTATATATGCAGCCTATTTGCGGAAGGACTCACTACTGATCACTTCTCTCATAATATCATCCTCTGCTCACTGTCTACAACGAAGCGCTAAATAACTTATGACCGGAACTGACGAAATCGTCATGATTTTCCATTTCGTCATGAGTTTATGACGGATCGAATTCTCATATTCTCCACAACTGAGTGAATATTGAACTACACAACTGGCAAAAACTGACAACTCACTGGCACATACACATTTGGGATATGGAGAGAACGCCTGAGACTGCTATATTATATATAACAGGTAACAAAATTGAATGGACAATTTGCAATTAGTCGGTGGACAGTGTTCCTTTATAAGAAAC
Source organism: Deuterosminthurus bicinctus (assembly GCA_034698825.1). Taxonomy (NCBI): domain Eukaryota; kingdom Metazoa; phylum Arthropoda; class Collembola; order Symphypleona; family Bourletiellidae; genus Deuterosminthurus; species Deuterosminthurus bicinctus. The sequence continues at coordinate 70,711 of JAQIWI010000091.1, read as the reverse complement.
GTAAACTGTAGCTGGACAAAGCATTAAATTGTCTTGTGAAGCGACTAAAAATGTAGCAGAGCGGGACCCATGAAATTATTCCGATAAAATGATCCGTAAAATATGCGACGGAACAAACAAATATATTATTTCAACTTGCCTCCTTCCTATACTGTCACTGTTTCCCTTGCAAGCGCAAATTCAACTGAACGTGAATACTTGAGCAAGTTGCTGGGAGCGAAGAGTGTATGAATTAAAGTCACTCAGTAAGCAAGCACAAGGATGACCAGTTAAAAAATGCATAAAACAGAAAGAATGGACTGATGAAGAGAAGGGAGTTGTGCAATTTTCCTTCGCAGCAAAACAAGGAATGCATATACTACTTCAATATTATATAAAAACTTGCAGGACTTGTAGTTAGTTATTCCTTTGTGGGTAAAACATGAGGTTAGACTACATGAGAACTCTCACGTATAGTACGTATACAATATAAAACATTGCGGACTACATGGTCGTTCTCTCATCATCAGTCAGTCGTCGTTACAACCTCTATCTTACGCTCTACGAAATCTTGGCTGCTATTGATGTAGCAACAAGACGGACAGAAAAAAAGCAATCTGCCCCAACGATATACTTTGCAAGCTCTGAATATCAGCTTCTACCGTCTGTGTCATTGAGGAAAAGGACACAGGGTTGAAAATTCATGTACAAACCTTTTTTCGTGAAAATTAAACTCTCTATTCATGTTGGCCTCAAATTAAAACATGCAAGGTAGATGCGCCAGCCGATTTAAATGATTGCAAATATACCATTAGTATACTTGTACTGACATAAAATTTCTAACCTGTTGCACCCAATGGATGACCTTTGGAGATAAGTCCTCCTGATGGATTGACCACGTATTTCCCACCGTACGTATTATCCCCACGGTCAATGAATTCTCCAGCTTTACCGACGGGACAAAGCCCAAGGGCTTCATACGTTACTAGCTCATTCGCTGAGAAACAGTCGTGAAGTTCGACTACGTTGACATCTTCGATGCGCTTTCCAGCCTTCTGGAGGGCTGTCTCCGTGGCTTTCTTCGTCATATCAAATCCAATTAGTTTGATTGCACTGTTTTCTTCGAAGGAAGATGGGAAATCTGTGGCCATTTCCATGGCCAAGATTTCAACAGCTTGAGCTTCTAAATTGTGCTTCTTTACGAATTCTTCAGAAGCTACGATGGCTGCAGCAGCACCGTCCGAAGTAGGACAGCACTGGAATTTTGTCAACGGAGTGTGCACCGAAGGAGAGTTCATAACTTCTTCCAGGGTTCGCTTAACACGGAACTGTGAATTGCTGGAGTACGAAAACAAGGGTCAGCATCATCCAGTATACAAATGAGCAAAAGCTATGAGGTACACTTACGGGTTATTAATTCCATGATTATGATTTTTCAAAGCCACTTTAGCAAAGTGAGTCAAAGTAGTTCCGTACTTTTCCATATGTTCGCGACCAGCGTTCCCGAAAAATTGCGCCGCAATCGGAGCTGGAGACATTCCACTAACGTTGATCATAGTTTCCACATGTTTCTCAAGAGGATTTGTCTTGTCAGGGAATGCTGACCCCAAAGATCCCTTTTCCATCTTCTCGAAACCAAGGGCCAGAACACAATCAGCTTGGTTTCCAGCCACCAGCTGCTTTGCCAAATAAAGTGCAGTAGAGCCAGTCGAGCAGTTATTGTTTACGTTGTAAATAGGAATACCGGTCATTCCAACCAAGTAGAGAGCACGTTGACCACAGGTAGAATCTCCTACAAATAAAACACTGGGTTACGACACGTTGCTGATATTAATCGCCTCATCCCTTTACTCGTGACATTTACAGTCATACGTACCGTAAACATATCCACAGCAGGCCTGTTGGACTTCAGTATACTTCAAATTTGCATCAGCCAAGGCACTATTCACAGCCTCCTGAGCCATTTCGGGGTAGTCCATGCTTGTACCAGGCTTCATAAACTACAAGTAATAATTACAAGTCAAATTAATTGTTCGCATTTTAGCATTCCAAAGAATCATTATTCATGATACAGCAATTCTTACCTTAGTCATCCCAACACCCACAACGAAAACTCTACGAGTTGCCATTTTGCTCCTTAGCTCTTCCGGATTGATACGATTACTGAAAAAAAAAGACAGAAGACGTTTGTAAAAATACTCAAAACACTGTTCTCACACAATTACAGCAACATAAGAATAGCCTGATGACAGCGAATAGCTCCAACTAAAATGACAAAAACAAAATCAGTATATATATATTGCATACTAACGCAGAACACATGATTGCTCAAGTTCAAGTGGAGTCCACGATACTATTTAGTAATTGACTTCAGCCCAGCCCTCACGCCACCAAAATAAAACACTTGAGTACAATTGCTTCTATTTTACTTGTACATATAATATTGACAATTCTATCTGCCCTTCATATCCCCACAAACTCTCTGATAAAACTGCATTCATTCTTCTATTTCCCCAACTACCACATTCATTTATTTTTCCCAAGACTTTCACACACACGCAAAAGTCCACTCTCATAGTAAGTAATAAAAAACAAAAGCGTATTTAACTACTGTACTGTATGCTTTACCTGTACAAAGTAAATCCCTTCCAAATTCGCGGCAGACAAGCACTAGTCCTCTTGTAGCTCAGCGTACTACTGCCACAAACTCAACTGTTTACACACATTTGCACACGTAAACAACTTCTATAGAGAGATGCATTAACATCAGTCAACATCCCAAGGCACAAGGTCTTCAAAGATCAAGGTGCCCAACACGCTCATACAACAATTTTTTTCCATCATCATCATCATCACAATTATATCATCACTCAGTCACCTATATATCCCACTTCTTCCCCAATATTTCCAAATCTATAACCAGCTTTTTTCTCTCACTTCCCTTAACCGGTTCCAAAATTCACCCCCTCTTCAGATAAAGCTGCAGCAATTCAGTAAAGAATTGTCGTCTTGAAGACATTAAACAAAAATATAATATGGACTTATTCCACATTGCACATGTTCTAACCACGTGCTCTCCGAGGTAACCGATAAATATCCGTCTAATATTTACTTTACCCACCCGGAAAAGTTCATACTCAGTGCTCCATTCGCGGCTCCTAAGTCTCTCTATTTTCCCCCAAGGCCGTCTGACTCTGAGCCATCAGCTGTCAAAAATGTTGTGAGAGAAAAAGGTTCTGCCTTTGGTATACAACAGCGAGCATGCATAGGACAACGACGACGTTGAGCTGAGCTGAGCGAGCATCCCATCATGATCATCCTCCCTCGTCGACTGCCCCGAGTGGAGTGAACTCTAAAAGCTTGAGGCGTCGCCGAAGCCGCTACGACGCCCGTCTTTGTAGCCCGTGCGGCTGTAGCCACTGCGGCGCATGTTCAAACTGAGATGCTGCGCAGCATATGGGAGACATAGCGAAGGTGAAAGCTCAGTTGCAGGGGCCCAGGACCTGTAATAATATGTACTGCATTTCGCACTCCTTGCTTGCTTCTCAGCTGGATTCTCTTTTTGTACCCCTCCGCCCCATTGAATTTTTTCTTGTAAAATTTGAGAAAATTTCAAGCCCCTGGACCAAAGTTAACATAGAGTGAAGAAAGGTGAAAAATGGGATTGTGATTTTGAGGGTTTTGTCCCAGGGTGGTGGGAAAATTTAGTTGAAATTTTGATTTTGCGAGAGGGTTGAAAGGAACTAGATGGACTTGGCTTGATTTTGTGAGCTGTTGTGGCTATGGCTTGTAGCTTTCTTCTCCGCGTCTATATATATGTGGATGCAGAGCGGTGTGTGTAGCATGTTGACATATGAAGCGGGGGGTTATGGGGATATAGTGGATTGAAATACATGAGCATTATAAGCAGTGGATCTTCTGAGTGTACACATTCACATATATACACACACACGGAAAGTAAGAAGGATATTTATGTGGCTTTGGCGCGTCATAGATTTTCTTGTCAATTCATAGTCGAATTTGTACAGGTAGTGTGAATAATTTTTGAAAAAATTTAATCCTCATGTAGTTGTGAAGATGTGGGTGAAATTTGGGCTGGTTGCGTGGGATGGAGAGAGGGTGAAATGATTGAGTTGTGATTGTGTGATTGCGGGTCGTCGGTGCCTTGGATCTTCTAGTACATACTGCAGGGAAATGTGAAGTGGGAGAGTTGATTTTGAGTCAGATTTTATTATTATTCTTAATGGTACTGTCTTTATTTACAATATATATATTGAGTGGAGAGAGAGTGTGAGAGGGGGGTGCTGGAGTGATAATTTGAGTGAAAGTGATGTAATAAGATTTGTATTATTTTGAAGAAAAAAAATTCGTCTCGAAAAATCCCTTCTCAGCTCATGTATATGTTGTGGGATCTTATGTGAACTTTCTCTTGTGGGAAAATTTGGCAACGTCCAAAATGGCTACTCCATTTGCAAGGAAAATTTTGTTTTCGGAGAATTTTATATCAGTTTTCTCGTCATTTCAGTTAAGGATCTGATGGAAAGTTGAAAGGGGTGAATGAGAGGTGGACGCTGTGGGGTCATTTGATGGATTTTCCTGGTCTGTTTGACAGCTGGCTTGTCGTAAACATTTGCCATTTCCTGGACCGAGTTATATGGGGATATACACAAGATATATGTACAATCTCTAATATAGTTAAATAGTATGGGGTTTTTCCTCTTTTGGCTATTCCTTTAGCTCCCAGGCTTTTTTCTTCCGCATGTGTCGCTCCGGGGTATGAAGTTTTAGGTTAATTTTAAGTATTACTGTAATAATTTCAAGTGGTGAAAATATTCAGGATGTGTTTAGACTCTCCAAAGTTTGGCATGTCTCACGTGTTAGGAGGTTCTTGAGGAGTTTCTTGGATGATAATTGAAGGAGGATTTTGTGACATGCAGTGAATGTGTCAAGAGTTTTTAGTAAAATGTTCAGGCCACATTATTATTGTCCTGTGTATCATAATAATGAAGATGATTATTACACGGAGCATGTATCAAGTTAATTTGTGTGACTCAAAAGTGTCTGTGGCCGTGTTTACAAAAACCATTTGTTTCCGATTGTCATCAGTGGGAATGTGTAAAATGGCCCATGCGTTGCCGCTCAGTGCATCGGGACTATTCAGTATGAACTTGTTCTGACTTTGTCCTTTCTTGTATCAAATTTGATTGAGCAGTTTATTGATCAGAGGGGTATAATATTTGTGAAGTAAAAGTGTTGCGTATAGCCCACGGAACCAGTCAAAATTTTTAGTGTTGTGTCGGATTGTGTTGGTGTCGTCAACTCGATAACTGATGTTTAATTTTCCTTCAGTTTTCCAGGTTTTCCAACGTCGTAGACAGTAGAAAGCATGTGACACGATTACGGATAGAATATTCAAATTTTTAAGTGGTGTGTGAGCAACGGAGAAATCACCATGAATGGGGAAATACCTAGCGTTCCTATCACCACCCTTGCGGGGGTCTCCAGCTTGGTTGATCGTAAGTGATCAAGTGAAATATATATAATTAAAATTTTTTAATGCTTTCAGTGTTGCTTGATGTCACTGTTTGTCTTTGTGTAGTTTTACCGGAGATGCCCTTGCCCTCACCATTGCCCCAGACTTTGGGCAACAAGTCACTTCTTTTCCACCCACGGGTAGCGGAGGAAGCTCAACGACTTTTAATTGTCAGTGATGACAATCTCGTGTCACAACTCGTCCACTGTTTAAGTCAAACCTCATCGAAGCATATGTGAGTGATTGATAAGACGTGAAAAAGAGTTCAAGAAACTGTGCATGACTTTTATTAATACCTAATGTCTACACAATGAGATATTTTTAATGCTGTGATTACTGTGAAATGAATGAATGAGATTTATTGAAGCGAGCATGCCCGTATATTTTTCTCAATTTACTGATCTCAACCGTAATTTTGTCATGCTATTGCCATGACACTTTGTTTGAAATTGTTTTTTTTGTATTTTAGTGACCTGAAGGATCAGATCAATGATGTTAACATTGATCACCAGAATTCGCCTAATCTTCTGGGGGGAATCTTGATGAGGAAGCCTGATGTTTTCAAAGGAAAACACGGTATGTGCCCGTTTTAAGAAACTAGGGTGCTTTTGTTGAAGCTTTTTAGTTTACGTTAATGATACTTATTGTTGTTGCAGTTGTGCGAGATGACGTTCAGCAATCGCCGCCGAATCTGCAGATGATGCATGGTACACATCATCAACTTCTCCCATCAGAAAATCAAATGTTAGACCCATCACACAACGACCACATGATTTCATCCGCTCAACAAAATCATCAGATACTCCAAATTCCTCAATCTCAACTTCAAATGCATCAGTCCCTCCAGATGCAGGAGCAGTCATTACAACAACAGCTTCAACAACAAACGCAATTGCATATGCCGCAGTTGTCCTCGGGTCAATTGCAGCAGCCACAATCGTCCCTTTCGCCAAGTCTGTCATCATTGGACCAGTTGTCATCCCTTCAGCATATGGTTTCTGGTCCGCAACACATCCAACAGTTACCTTACGGTCACTTGCCCCATCATCAAACATTACCCTTGGCCCAAGCATCTCCGATCCATTCACAGCACCACCAGCAATTACCCCTCCATGTACCGTCGCCCCAACATCATCAGGTGCCTGGGGATCATGTATCTCATAATGATCACTCCATTGGACAGATTCCAGTAGTTCAGCAGGTGCCTCCACCCAATCCACCAGTGGTCCAGCTACAGTATCCACAGACTAATAGCGCAGCAACTACAGAACATTCGTCCAACTCAGAACAAGAATCTGCTAGCCCTGCTGCTCCTGCTGTTACACTCCGATCTAAAGCTGGTAAAACGACAATGTTGCCTCAAGTAAACATTAAACCTCTGGATCCAGCTCAGCTCCAGCAGTATGGTCATCTTCTGCAGCCACAACAGCAGCCTCATCAAGTGACCAAAGACTCTAGCACGAATTCCGTTGCTGCTACTGCTGTTGAAATGGCGGTGCCCAAGTCAGAGGAACCAGAAGCTAATACCCCTAAGCAACGAAAGCACAACGTGGGATTGCCTATCGTCAGACTCACTCCCTTGCCTGCCAGTGCTGTCCCTAATAAATCGGAAAGTTTTAAATCAAAGCAAGGTATGATTACCAGTTTAAGGGATAAAGCTTAAGTTTAAGGGTTCAAGAGCTAAAGTGTTCTAGAGTAGTACAAGGTTTGGGTGGGTCACTGAATGAAATGATTGTATATGTAGTTAAGCAAGAACCGGAACCTCCGCCGCCACCTGTGGACGAAACACCCAAGAAAAAGTTAAGACGGATGGAACGAATGTTGGTACCGGTGCTGGAGAAATTGGGAGGAAACAATATATTCGACAACAGTACCTATCACAGGTTTTTAAAACTCATGGACGTTGTACTGGATAGTATAGACGACTACGATAAAAATGATCTGGAGTTTGAGGAAGATGAAAACGTGCCATCAGAGCTACTAATTCCGAAGCACCAGCTGGCGGAATTGTGCTCAGAAGCAGCCAAATTAAAAGCTTTAGGAGCCATGGAGGCTATGCCTGTTGATAAACTTGTTCGACTACTACAAATTCTAGAAAAGAATATACGTGACGGTTCCAAAGTAACACCATTAACTGATCCGGTATGTGCTATTGCATTTCATTTTTTTTTTTACATTTCAGAGTAAAGTATATGAGAATGTTGCATCTGAAGGGTTCTGTTACGAATGATGGATTTGTTCCAATTTTTGTGTACAGGATGAGGAAGAAAGTAAGTTATGGTTGGAGCTAGCGATGGAAAGTATAACACGCGGTGTCCTGGCATCACTTACATCACTCCATATACTGACCAGTCAGAATATGCCAAAGCGAGCCTATTTGGAAGACCTCATTGACAGAATAGTAATGTTCACTAAATTCCAAATGCAGAACACAATTTTCCCTGCATTTGATCCTGTTTATAGGATTGATAAGAGAGGGTCCAAAGGGAAAGGAGGTTAGAAACAAATCTGTCGTATATAAATTAATCTACCAAGCAGGACATGTCACAGGAGGAATGTTTAACACGTTCTCATCCTACTTTTCAGATGGGTTCAGCTCAAGTAAAAAGAAACGAGCGCACGCTAGGGAAGTGCGGGAAAAGAGTATGGTGTCTTTCTACAACAAAATTCACGAAGTGGTGGGACTGCTGGCTGAGCTATTGAACGTTCAAGTTCTGACTGACACAACCGTCCTTCATTTATCAACGTTGGGTGTTTCACCTTTCTTTGTCGAAAATGTGTCGGAGTTGCAGCTTTCGGCCTTGAAGCTAGTGACAGCGGTACGTGGATATTCATTGAGTATAGTTCAATGGGATACGGACTGCGAAAGGTCATGGGCTATTCATTCATCATGTTTCTTTCTGTATTCCAGATTTTCGCACAATATGAAAAACATAGAAGACTTCTGTTGGATGATATTTTGGCCTCAATCGCTCGACTTCCTAGCAGCAAAAGAAGCCTAAGAACATTTAAGCTAGCTTCGTCGGATGAATGTATTCAGATGTTAACTGCTTTGGTAAATTTTCTTGCTACCTTCTAAAATCCTTCTGCCGTCTTAAATCCATTTGGCTATAATTTTTCAGCATTGACTAATGAATGGAATTATGAATTTTCCAGGTGCTACAACTTATTCAGTGTGTTACGTCATTACCAGAAAATCTGGGATCATCGACAGCTTCTGTTGCTTCAGAAAACGACGACGCTGCCAAAATGTCTAATGTAATAATATTTGTCGACTTGATAAATGTCGTCAACGTTTCTGGATTATGAATGAAAAAAGTTAAAGTTGATACTTTTTTTGCTTTGCAGACGGATCGTGAAACGTTAATTAGTGGAAAATTTGATACTGCTATGAGAACAGCAGGGAGTTTTCTGGCTGTATTCCTTAGTAAATGTGGAAGCAAATCTGACGAGTGCGACTACAAACTTTTGTTCGAAAATTTCGTGCAGGACTTACTTTCTACGGTGAATAAACCCCAGTGGCCTGGAGCCGAGCTGCTCCTCTCATTGCTCGGCACTCTTTTGGTCAAGAATTTAACAAACAAAAGTTGTGAAGTTTCCCTCCGAGTTGCATCCCTGGAGTACCTGGGTGTTGCTGCGTCCAGGCTACGAAAAGATGCCGTTTCCTCCCAATTGCGTATGGAGCAAATCGATCGAATCATAGCAGATATTAAGGCAGAAGAAGAACAGCTTGGTGAAAATAAGGACGTAAGTTGTAGAAGAACGATTCTTTCAAGGCTTGGATTCTTTGTTCTCTAGATGAATGAGGAATGAATGAGATTTTTACTGAATGCAACCCACATTTTTATTAAATTTAACCCAAATTTTTATCATCATCAGATGAATATTGACAAGGGTTTGGATCCCACGGAGGAGAAGACGCAGTATCTGCAAAGATTACTACTAGATTACTTAGCTGTACATGGACAGTCCGACCCAGCATTGTTGCATGCGCGACATTTTTACATCTCATCGTGGTGGAAAACAGCTCCAAATGATATTTCCTCTAGACTTAATAACAACAGCGGGAGCAGTAAAGCGACGAAAACGGGAGGAAGAACGAAGAAAAAACGGAAACGTAAAGGTAATGTGGAGATGAATGATGACTCCGTTGCCGTGTCATTGATGACTTTTAAATATAAGAATTTAACTTGAAGTATGGGATGGAAATTTTTGTTGTAGGGAGCTCTGACGAGGAAAGTGAAAGTGATGAGTCGGATGAGGATAGTGAGAATGCAAATGATAAGGAGCTTGAGATTAATACCAAGGTGATGGAACTGAGTGAGAAACGGAAGAGATTCCTTATGGGAAAGATTCGACCGTTTGCGGATCCCATTACTACACGGAAAACCAAAGTCGTGCAAACCTTCGTCGACTATCAAAGTGCTGAGCTGATTACTCGCTACTTGGCCTCACAGCGACCGTTCTCTGCAAGTTTTGACTCATTCTTGAAACGGGTAATGTTTTTTTAAAGCAAGAGGATTCAGGAGTGATGTTGATGTGCCTTCAGAGTTTTAATTTTGGAGTTATTGTTATCTTACAGATTCTTAGCGTTTCCATGGAATCAACTGTGGCTATTCGAACGAAAGCTTTACGGTGCCTTACGATGGTTGTCGAAGCAGATCCGAGCGTGCTGGCTCGAAGTGATATGCAAATGTGGGTTGGAAATTCCTTTTTGGACCAGTCTACCGCTGTCCGAGAAGCTGCAGTAGATCTTGTTGGGAAATATGTCCTCTCATGCCATGATCTCATTGATAAATATTATGATACGCTATCCCTCCGAATACTGGTAAGCTTTTCTCATGGAGTCCCATGAAATAAAATGAATTAGACTCACGGTTGTAACCGAGTATTTTGTTCTGTGTCAAAAGGATACTGGCGTGAGCGTGAGAAAACGTGTGATAAAAATCCTGAGAGATATCTGTGTGGAGTGTCCAAGTTTTCCCAAAATCCCTGAAATATGTGTTAAAATGATTCGGCGCGTCAACGACGAGGATGGTATTAGGAAGCTAGTGATGGAAGTGTTTCAGAACATGTGGTTCACCCCGGTCAGGGAGGATCCACTGGATACTGAAGCTCTGTTACGCAAAGTTTCCCACATAACGGAAGTGGTAGCGTCCTGTGAAAAAGTTGGCCTGGACTTTTTCGAGCAACTACTGTTAAGCGTGAGTGTTTTTTTTTTGTAACTCGCTTTTTAGATTGGCTCAGATAAGTAAAGTAGTACTAAATGTTCCGTGTTATTATATAGCTGTTCAAGCCTAAAGATGACAAAGAGGATGTACGGGAAAAGGTTGCTAATCCTGACCCACCTAAGCCAGTACTGGTAGCTTCGGAGCAAATCGTAAATTGTCTTGTGGAGCATGTTCTTCGCCTGGAGGAGAGTAGCAGCAGTCAAGCCAGATTTTGTGCTTGTGTGGCTACTTTGTTTCTCTTTGCCAAAATCAGGCCTCAACTTTTAGTCAGTCATGCAATTACATTGGAGGGGTACTTGAGCCTTCGGTGTCAGGTAGGATCTTGATTAATTTGTTCCAAATTTTTACCAAAAAAAATGAGTTGGTTGTTGTTAACTTGTGTGGACTGAAATTTGATTGCAGAGCTTGGCTGAATTTCACGCAGTAGCAAATATCGGCAATATTTTGGAGTTGGTTGTTCCTTTGCTAGTCAATCCATCAGCGTCTTTCTTAGGACAGTTAGAGGAGGACTGCGTCAAGTTGATACTGAAGAATGAGAAGAGTGTCATTGATTCATGTCTGGCGTGTCTTGGTGCCGTGGTGAATAAAATAACGCATAACTATAGTCTAATTCAAGACGTCTTTCGGCGATATCAGCGTAAGTCATTTCATTAGTTTGTAGTGAGTATTTTTTGTAAGCGTCTGTGTAAGGATGAAAGTGTTTGTTCAGCCCCAAACTGTTCAAGTGTGTAAGCCTTTGCCATTGTTTCCGTTTGCAGAGGTGTTGGTGACTCAAACAAATTTGCTGCGAGAAAACAGTGCAGGTGCTGAATCGACGCAGCAGGAGAACCGTCCTTTACTTCGACGATCAGTGTATACAATTGGTTTATTCATCCGCTATTTCGACTTTACGTCACCTGAAATCTATGGGAGTTTTCCGGTAAGATGCCTTCCTGACATAGTCGTCCTCCTACATGAATGTTCCAGCGGACTAATTTATTATTAATTTGTTGTATTGTCAATTGCAGCCGGACATCGTAAACCAAGTGTTCAACAATCTCATGTTTCTACTGTTAAGTCCACTCTCGGACATGAAGTACTTTAGTCTGCAGGCTGTAGGGAATTTGTGCATAAGGCATTACAATTTTATGCTGGAGGCTGAGCTCAAGAGTCTTTATCAGCATTTGCTCACTGCTCCAACCGTGGAGGACAAGTTGAAAGTTCAAGCCCTGAGTAACATTCAGCTGTATCTGACGGAGGAGGAATTGCGGATGATAAAGCAAGACCAGGAGTGGAATAAGACTGGAAAACTTGAAAACATCAAGGAAATGGGGGACGTGACATCAGGAATGGCCTCTACCATAGTCCAGATTTACTTGAAACAAATCCTGGAGGCCTTTTTACATTCCAGTATTGCCGTGCGTCTTGCCGCAGTTCGAGTTATTCAGCTTGTACTCCAGCAGGGCCTGGTTCATCCAATACAAGTGAGTTAGTTACTGGGATTAATTACCAAAATCATTCTCGTAGGCATTCTCATGGGAAGGCAAGTTATTAATCGGGGCTGATTCATATAGATTGTGCCGTACTTGATTTGTATGAGCACGGACCCCGAGCAAGGAGTGAGCACTGCTGCGGACAAACAGTTACAAGAAATGGAAAAGAAACACCCTCAGTTCTTGCAGAGTCAGGTGTTGAATGGAATAAGGCTGTCACTGCAACTGCAGCGTATTTTGCATGGCTACTCTGGAAATGTGGTACCCGGTGTTGTGGGACCGGGCATGGATGGAGATGGTGAGAAGATTCCAATTGTCCGGGGTTATCGTATTCGTCCGAAGGAAGCTCCATCCGCTCTCAATGGCTTTCTGTACTCTTTACTTCGCTCAACTAAACCGCAACGGAGAGCTGTTGCACTTTCCTTACTCAAGCAGTTTGATGATAATGTGAGTATTGTTTCCAACTCCTAACATCTTTGATTGATATGCGGTCTTAATTGTTATTAATGAATTCATACATGAATTTTATTTTCGCAGAGAAATCGACTTGTCGACCTGTTGTATTACGCCGACAATTTAGCATACTGTCCATATCAAGTTATAGATGAACCCTTGTTTATCATCCATCATGTAGATATAGTAATATCCGTCACCGGCTCGAATCTCCTTCAAGCTTTCAAAGAAGTAAGTGTGCTGTGTTTAGCTAGATACAGATGTGTACATTTTGGCAGTATGACGTGATTGGTTGTAATGGTGAATTTCTGCCTTTCCAGTCTCTCACACCTGGTCATTCAAAGTCCACTGAAAGTGGTGGTGGCGGTGATGCGGTGAATAATGTGACACAGGAAGGGTTGACAAATGCTGTTGGACCACCAGTAAAACCGAAAATAACGGATATCATGGAGGATGATGAGGATGAGGATTTGGAATCCCTGGTGAAGCGAGTGCCGACTGATACGAAGACACTTGAGGATTGTATTATCAGCTCACAGGGCTGTCTCCTTTTACTCATGCTCAAGCAACATCTGAAAGATACTTATGGGATAACAGATAGGTAATAATTTGAAAGAGTCTTCTGCCAGTTCCCTCAAACGAACCCTAACCCCCCAGTTAGGGCTGATTTTTAAGACGGAATTTCTATTGAATCTTGCAGTCGAATCAGTGGGTATTCTCCGTCAGATGCAACGAAAGCCTACGAGCGACCTGTCAATCGTCGAAATATTCAGCCTTTCGAACCCAAGTGTACCATTGCTAACTTAAATGAGCCACCATCTGGATTAACACCTGAGGGTCGGTCTCACCTTATCGAGCAATATATACACGTGAGTATTCTAAAAAAATTTCTAGAGGATATTCTAATGGTGCTAGTGCAGTAATAGTCTTAAGATGGGCGACTAATTTTTGGTATTATTTTTTTCTTAACAGTTCAAGCAACTAATGCTGAGGATAGATCCAGAGGAAGGGGACGAGGATGGAGAGGCGAAACCAGTGAAGTTGAAAATTGATCAAGCCTTGTTTCAGTACCCTAAATCTCGCCCTGGCGCAAATGAGGGGGCTCCGTCTTCCGCCTCAGGATCGTCTTCCGTTGAGGTTTCTCCAGTGAAAGCTAGTACAAATTCCACTCCAGGAACTCCACAGTATGCATGTATTGTTCAGACTCCCAACTCTACTCCAGTAGCAAAGGTATGTGTGTTCAAAAGTTATATTGGCAAAACTAAAGTTTTAAAGTTTAAACATTTGTTTAAACTTAAACTAAAAAGTTATGTTGGGTTTGGCAATCTGGCTGAGTATTGAGTTGGATTATTTTTGTTGAAGTGGATTCATATGGGAAGTTATTTTTCACTTGACAGGTTGACCCAATTGTTCGCGTGCCCAAGTTGACCATTGTGCCGTTGAGATTTCCCGGTCAGAGCGAGAGCAAGGAGCATAAGAAGAGTCATCATCACCACAAGGAGCACAAAGAGCATAAAATGAAGGACCACAATCATCATCACAAGTACAAAAAGTCAAAGCATAAGAAGAAGAAGCGTTATGCTGTCAGCGATGACGACGACAGTGATAATCCAGACTCGGATCCTGATTTCCGCCTATGATAATTCGAGCCCCATGGCCGTTCTTAGGCAAAGACAAGGATGATAATTAGTTTTATTTATTATTATTATGATCATATTTGTTGTTATAATTGATATAATATGATGATATGGAACGTACCCAAAGCAATTTACACATGTTTCTCGTAACATTTTTTTTCGTAGCCTCGCTCATGATTATTATTATTATCTTTATTTTCTATTTTCTTTCTCTTTGTGTGGAATGTTTTTAGTTTATGTGAATGAAACTGTGTTATAGCAGTCTCCCTCGCACACTATTATCGCCCAAGACGATCTAACTAGAAGAAGTGGGGGGGGGGGGGTGAAAAACCCATTATTGCCATATAAATTAGTTTGAAAATCTGTTAGTAAGTACGGACCCGCTGTTTTTCTCTTGAAAGAAAATCTTATTTTTTATTTAGATGCATATGAAAGCTGTAGAAGAGAAGAATGGACTCTCTGAATTTAGTTTTTTTTCCCGTATTATTGTTTTACTGTTTGTTTGTGGAACATAATACAAGGAGAAGAAGAAGGAGATTTTGGCTGGAAAAGTTTAGACTTATTGGTTGTATTTGTTAATTATTATTTGACGTCTTTATTAGTGATGTAATAATAACTAATTTCGGAATCATTACTGTTCTAATAACAATCTTTTTCTTAAGAGATATAATTTTAAAAGAAGGATAGCAATGATGATGAAGAATGGAATCGGTGCAAGCAGGTGTGTAATTAACGCTGTAGATATTTTTGTGTGAGGATACCTTTTTCGTCATGTGTACTACTGATGAATGAGGAGGAAGACAAAGGGGAGAGGAAAACGAGTATTTATTTTATAGGGCTATATATGTAAACAGTGACTTTAATGTACATAATACAGTTGTGAATATATATAAATATAGTTCTCAAATAAGATTTGTATCAAGTAAACGACGTAGATTCAAGTTACTATAAATAGTTACGGCATCACACAGTATAATTCTGTGCAAGTTTGGAGGGAGTATGTATACGCCGTTTGTAAACTTTAAATAACTCTTTAAAAAACTATTGCATTAGGAATAGAAGAGTAGCTTGGAGTTATTCTCAAACTCGCGCAGCTATCCAAGAGTTCGCATTAGGCAATACAATGTAATAATAATAATAACAATAATACAATTCCTTGCTATTATCTGCAGGGTGGAGAAGAAAAAGTGGTGTAAAAAAAACTCATGTGTGGACAGGAAGGATTTCTTTGACGCAGACTGTACATGTCTTATACATACCAAATCGCTAAGCATTAATAACTTATTGAAAAAACGTATTATTATGTAACTACTTGCTACCACACTGGATTAAAGTTTAGGCAAATCAACACAAGTGTACAACAATGTTTTCTTAATGTAAATTTCAAATGTAAGAGTAAAAATAACTACTCTATCTATTATTATATATATAATTATTATTATCATAGAATTAAGGAAACTACTCTGTATCCTTTGTTTACAAAGAACGACGTACCGTAAAACCTAAAAAATGTTATAGCATCATCATTAGATTTTATACAACATTAAAAGAAAATCATATGTCAACATTACAATGGCGCGTTTGGCCTTTCGTATATGACTTTCAGCACGAATTACACTTTGTTGATATGAAGAGAGAATGCTCAAGGTCAAGCCAGATACATTCTTGATTACCTCCAGTATCATATGTGGACGGTTAACATAACATGGGCTGGACAAGAAGCTACGTGCTTCAATATTCATTCGCAGATGTTATCGTTGAAATATGCATGCCTGTCTGTCGATACTTCGTGAGCAAGCAACATTTAAGAGTTCTGGAGGAGCTGAGGATAGATGAAGGAGAATCATTCATGCGACATGCATAGAAAAGTCATTTTTGTGCAGGCAATATAAAGCTGAAAGAGTCCCAAGTGCTAGTTCGCTTGTTGCTCTTTAAATCAAGTGATAGGAAGATTACAGGCTTGTTGATCCTCATCATCATCATGGGCTAGGCCATTGTGTTTCCACTCAACTCACTGTCACTATAAGCTCCATTTGCTTACTAAATTCCTTTCATGTGCGAGGATGGCAGGAAGGATCCAACTGACAAGATCGTATTGAGGTCCCTGGAAAAGTCTTATTGAGGTCCATGGAAAATTCGCATTGAGGCCTCTGAAAATTCGTATTTTGAGGTCCCTGGAAATATTCGCATAGGTTCCTGGAGACGTTGCAACGCGTTGTGTCTTAGTAGGAACTCCAACATGAAGAAGACTAAGCAAGTACGTCCCGCCAGTGTAATAGTTCTTTACGTACCGAACATTATAGGTAATGCAATAATAATTTGATGATAAAATTTGTGAGGCAAAGCTGAGAATAAAAATCTTAAGATTCTCTTGTGATGATGTGACTGCAGGCTACATCCGCCTTCTGTTGTTATGGGGGGCATACTGGAAATTCTCGGAACCCAAAACTTTCCTCACACTATATGGCATGTCAGCATCTCTGGACTTCTTTGATGGATGGGCAGCACGTGCGCTGGATCAGAAATCCAGCTTTGGTGCATGGGTAAGGTTACAAGATTACAGTAAGATAAAAAATGGAAAATACGTAAAGTTTTTTTTGAGGAATTGAAATTTTCAACGTAGCTTGATGTGATCATTGACAACTTGAGCCGGAGTCTGCTGTGGTCAAACGTTGTTGAGGTCAGCTAAAACAGGATTTGCAGCATAGTGATGATGACAACAGGTTGAATTTCATCTGTAAAAAAATATACAGTGGGGCTGGCTGGTCGTTTGTATAGAATGGCTCACATTTGTCTGCAATCATCAGGCTGGGTCAAAATGGCGTGACATGAATTCTGAAGATGGAGGCGACCAAGAGACTCTGAAGGAGATTACAGCGCCCCCTGCCTACGTCCAAGCTGTCATGGCTAACGGGTTCAAGACAGCATTGGGAGCTTTAGTCATTGCTGGACTTCATGTCTTACCTGTTTGGATTTATGGAATAAATATTGAGCTTTGGGTCGATTTTCTTCCATATTTTATAGTTTACACAGGTGAGATTTTAACTTGATGAATGGGAGACTATGATTGAGGTTTATTTGATTGACACGAGGACTTGTCGTTGACGAACTTTATTTGATGTCAACCTATATAGTTCTCCTACTTCTTACCACTGGTCGTTTAATCTGCCTCTCTGTGGAAATGTGGTGTATCTACAAGCATATCCGGGAGCTTTTATGGGAGGACCAGGTGACGGTGACCATGGTGGAATAGTATAGCTATTCAAGCGGGACTTGAAGTGGACAACAGTCAGAATGCAATTATTGCAATATGTCATTGGATTTGCGGAAGTGGGATTGGAGCTAATTAAAGGAGCTTACACAAATGAACATTTACTTTTTAAATTTTTTGACGTATTATTATAATTTGAATAAAACAAGATATAACTTTCATGTGTCGTAAACTTCGGATGGCGTTTATTTATTCTGGAAATCGTGGTACATAATAGAGCTTCTGATTCTTGCGGGAAACAGGGCCAGATCCTGTAATTGAATTTGGGTCTTTTGAGCTGTTAAAATAAAATATAATTTAAAAAAAATAGAATATAATGACAATGACAGCAACGTTTGAGACTGAGACTCCTTGTTCTAAATGCCTCTGTTCCAAAGGTGTTGGTCTGGGAGGCTAGAACTCGAGATGTTTGTGAGCGAGATTCAAGTAATAACTGGATATTATTCCGAATATTCTGCGTCGTGGTATAAAATGATTGCGGACTGTCAATCAATTCACTTAATGTCGCCAAAAAAAACAACAGAATAAGTACTGATCATGTTTAATTTTATTCGTCTGAGCAGGTACGTAAAGTTAAAATGTAAATAAAATAATTGTGTACTTGGAGTTCTTAGTTGACCAAGGGTTGTACGTAATTGTGAAACAGGCTCCAGTCTTAAGAATCTCATAGTGTCATAGAGACATGCAGACACCGTGACACCGTCCAGGTCGTGTGGTGACCCTGATGTGTTGTCAAGTGTCGCTTCATGGCTATGAATGCAACTATAGTTAACTTATCAAAGGTGGGACCACAAGTGTGAAAATTAGGAGGTTCTGGGGATAGTATGACTTTATCGACACATACTGACAATCGTTTGGTTTTCAGCTCGAAGGGTATAAATATATTTATGAAGTGCTTGTTTTTTTGTCAGTCAGAAACTACATCATTTGTTGAATTTTTGAATGAATGAAATCGATATTCTAAAAGGATGAAATGTACTCAATTGAATTTTTTTTTTGATTTTCTTGCATTGCAGGTATCGGTGAGCCGGAGTAAAATTTAACTTGATGATTGAAATGGAATCACTCTGTTGCAGCTCGTGTTGATGTAAGATTCGAGTTTTTCATACCATTGTTATCATTGACGCATCGATGTGTAAAACATATATTCTTGAAAGGTTACGGGTACTCCTATGTACAAATTTCTCGATGGAGATGGTGACCTGGACTCATCGTTTTTGATATTTAACGTACATAGCTTTCAAGCATGATTCGCAAAGTGTGTCAGGGAAATGAGGTAATTTCAATGAGGATCATTTTATCCTCGAGAGAAAGTGGTTAGAAATTGCATGGTAAGGTCTAGCTACCTCAAACGAATTATGTGGTCAGTGAAGTACAGACTTGTACTGTACAGTTTAAAGTGTACTTTGTACAGATTTAGTACTTGTCGAAATGCAGTCAACAATTTGTAATATTCTTTAGAATTTCAGGGTATGATCATGAAGCATTGTGATGTGATTGATCGGTAGTGTTTAGCCAGCAGGCTGAACTGAAAGGGTGACTGAGTCGGACAGAAATCAAGAGTAAATAATAAAAATCAGTTCAAGATAAAGAAAGATAGGATCGAGATTCGAAAGTAGAAATCGTTAGTATAAGCTCACATCTTGTGTAGCTAGCGAAGAAGCTTAAAGCTTGTGGTATGTACATAGAGTAAGTATCGTCAGTACCGAGATCAAACTCATTATTTGACTTGTGCTACCAGACGTACGGGAGCATATTGGAGCTGATATTTGATTTGAAATTTGTCTTGTTAATTTCGTGTCGTACATCTATCTTAAATTTATTTTTCCTTTCTAGACCCAACTTATGAAATTGTACTTGGAATCTGGAACTATTGAATCCGCGAGCCACCAAACTGCTTGCTAGCCAGAAGATATAATAAATTATTTCAACGTTATCAACATGAATACCTTTTGAGGTAAAGGAGCTTGGGCTTGGTGTCATAAATGTCTTTATTAACAAGTATATTTTGTAAGGCAGGTCACTGTCCTGCATGAGGTGTTACAGTTGTAAACATTTGACGTTTGTATCCTTGCCTGGTTGAAGTAGACCTCGGTTGTGTGGACGTTCGTAACGAACGGCATTGAAAGTGTGGCGGGTGTTCACATTTGTAACAGGACAGAGATTGTTTACATTTGTAACTCTTCATGTAGCATAGGTCCGACCGAGTTGCCTTGCGGCTAACACTTCGTTTACAGATGTAAACACGATGTTTACAATCGTAACACAGGTGTGTTTACTTTTGTAGCATGTTGACATGTTTAGTCGAATGTTTACATCTGTAAGTAAAGTCACTTACGGCGGCGTTATGCAGCCATCCATGTGCTTCCCACTCAGTGGTATTCCTAGTTATGTTTCTTAATATTTCTTTTTATTTAACGCATTGTTCATGAAGAATCAGTACATCTAGAAGTACTAAGATGCGATAGAGAAAGAAGCCACCGTGAGTGACGTATTTTTCAACCACTGAAATCTTATCAATTTTCTACTGAAGTAAGTACTAAGTTTTGAGAGCAATATAATGTCATGTCCGAAATTGATTTTGTTGTCCGTTTTCAGTTCAGCTCGCTGGAATGGAGCCAACAGAGAAGTCCCCAGCGGTTGTCAGATCTGTGTCAATGAGCAAAAACATTGCGGAGTCTGTCTCTGACGAAGTTCCTCACATGATACGAGTAAGTGGGAACGATCACCTGTTCGAAAGGAAGCCTTTGAAAAAATCCTCCTCAACATCCTCTCTCTCCCGTCTTCTTTTACTGACAAATGCGAATCAAGGTATCAGCGCAAGTGGTAACGCCGAGCAGTCTCCAAACTCGCCAGCACAAACACAAGAAACAAAAAAACAAGTACTGGAAGCATCAACTTCTTCAGTGAATGATCGTAGTATAGATTTCTCTTCGGAATCATTGGCAGATTCTATTGCAAAGCTTGAGATTCGCTCTCTAGCAGATGAAGCATCGGTGAAGAAACTTATTAGCGGGAAAAGAAATGAGGTGCTAGTTGGGATTGTTGTTTCTCGATGGGATAACATTGTTGGACCTCAGTGTGTGTACCTGTGGACGGAGGAAAGAACAAGTACATTTTATCCTGGGAATTTGCCACAGCATTTATCACGTTTAGTCCGATATGTAACTGAACACACGGTTGATCACCATGACGTGGATGGGAATAGTGTTTTGCCATCAACTTTGAGAAGTACACTGTGTATTGTTAGAGATTTGGATCTTGTATATTTATCTGTGTCCATCCGTGTACCATTGGATCCAGAGGCTGAATCCTCATTTGGCTTTACTACTTTAATTGATCGGAATCGTCCTGCCTCCACAGTGCCTCATGCTGTTGCAGTGCTAGCTAATCTCAAGTATTTGCAGCAGTTTCTTCTCCTAAGACCGCTGGTGCTTAATTGGCTCTCTGAGTTTTCACCCAAGATCGGTGTACTGCTTTGCAAGGTAGCTGATGATGTGATGATTTGTTAGTTTTGATGTAGAAGCGCGTTTCTGAATGTGTTGTATTTCACAGAGTCAGCTGCAAAGCTCCATGATTAACTCATGGTGTGCTGAGCTTTGCAAAACGATGACTGCACTACGAACATGTTGGGGACAAGACCGTAATACTAAGATTGTTGACTACATAGCCAATGTGGGCAATTTGTCTGCTAGTGGAGATTCCGGCGAAGAAAGCAACAGAAGTATGGATCATCTGCCACCACCTTTCATTCCGAAAGCTGTGCTGGAGTGTTTGGTCACATCTTATCTGACTACGTCAGGCTCAGCCATTGTGGTAGGGGACGATGCCGCCGTGATAAATCAAGTAATAGAGGAACTACATGTAGTGAGTGTCTTTCAGTGATTGGGATGTGCATCTTTATAACGTGGTATGTTCTTGTTTAGGTCATTCGATTCCTTCTGTGCTTCACTCAAGACCAAGGGGCTTATTGCTCAAGACTTGTCCTCCCAACTCTGCCAGATACTTTCATGAAAGGTCTTCTCGTCCAAGTACGTATTGCAAAAATACATGTCAAACTTATGCAGAGGTTGTCACCCTGGCATGTATTTGTGATTTTTTAGGGACTTATGCTAGGAGAAATCGGTGCAAAGAGTGTGTCTTTCAACCAAGTTGCAGCAAATCGACATCCCTACACTCATGTATGACGTGATTATGTTGTCGCAAAAATCAAAATGATGGTTGGAATTTCTGAGTTTGAATTTGCCTTGTAAAATAGATCGAGATTAGCAAGAAACAAGTGAGAGTTCGTCAGTCCAACGTGACATCCCATAGAGTTCAAAGGGAAGCTATTCTTCGGGAAGAACTTATGGCTTTGTGGAATTCGTCGGCCTTAGGGTCATCTAATGTCGAGTAAGTCGAAGTATTGGAACATGAATTAAGAGCTGAGTTGTAATTAGTAAGTGATGTGTGAAAAAACGACATCATTTGTCACCTAAAGTACTGTCATAACTGATTTTCTTTGCGAATTCTGCTCATGGTTAGAAAGTTGCTATTTTTGAACTGAGAATCCGATTGCACTCATTCGCAGTACTTCAGCACTGTTTACAATTTTCAGGCCGTTTGCTAAAGAGGTGGTGAGAGAAGGGAGCAGCTTTATCAGCAGATTCCTAGAAGAATTACGTCTTCTTCGCCCCGAAAGAAGATACGCCAGGGTACTTCTTTTCAAACGACACCTACACGCGAAGGCTATTGCTCTCATTTCTTATCTGGAATCCATAAGGTGAGCAGAGATCATTCACCATGTAGTAATCTATCCTCCTGTTTACTCCCTATAGTGCCCATAACTCATGCAATCGTCATGTTTCTTTCTCTTCAACAGATTAAAACCTACCAAGGATCGTCTTAAACTACTCAAGGCAGTGACAGAAGCTTTGGGGTTGGAAGAATCCGAATATGCCTTGGTTCAAGCTGCCGCAGAAAAAATTCGACCAGGGATTCAAACTATCTTACGGTCCAAACAGTTCTTTGTATGAACCTTCTTTTTGTTTTCATTACTTTACACGCATACAGTTGAAGGTCGCATTTGTCCATTTAATATTTTTGTACCTTGACGCAGACATGTCTTCCTTAATGTGCCATGGTGTTATGACTTGAAATTATATTCTTACTTGTTATAAAATTATCATCACTGCTCCCCATGTTGGGGACAGTGATTCAGAGAGCTTGCAGGGTAATTCTAATGTCATTTCCACAGCTAGTCGAATGTCTTTGTTGGAATGGTCAAACAAATACGTTTTCAATCTTCCTTGCTAACCAAGATTGGTGTCGACAAGGAACGTTTTAACATTTTGTGGCAAGATAATAAACTTGATATTCTTGAATGACTCTCAAGATGATCATTTGCAAGGGAAATAAATGCATTGATTCGGCTCCGATTCTTCTAAGAGATATGGAACCTCATAAGAGGTCATCGGCCTATCGGACGAAGACCCAAAAATGTTCCGTGTTGGAACTACATGCACGCGCGTGCTGTTGATCACTTCCTCCTCTCCCGTCCTGCGCCGCGCCCTCCAACGTGTTGGGAATTTACTTTTGCACTTGTGTCATGCACATTTCATTGAGCCCAATTGCTGTTGTTGGTGTGTGTGAAATGCACACACTATTATGCGTGTGAGTTGTGCATTCTTTCGAGGCTCAGTCTGGCAGCGAGTATCCAGGTACACACAGATGTTTCGTACTTGT
The DNA here is from genome assembly GCA_034698825.1 of Deuterosminthurus bicinctus. Lineage (NCBI taxonomy): Eukaryota > Metazoa > Arthropoda > Collembola > Symphypleona > Bourletiellidae > Deuterosminthurus > Deuterosminthurus bicinctus. The sequence goes on along the minus strand of JAQIWI010000091.1, from coordinate 47,411 downwards.
GTTGTGAGTGAGGAGGAGATCATCTCGGTGCTGTGACCAATGTTTACTGTGTATCTCCATGGGGTAGCTAGTAGAAGAACAAGTCATTTATTTAGCAATAATAATCCATTGGGATCCACAGTTGTGAAGCGTTAGTGTTGTTACTATAGGATTAATAATAATGTATTTAAAGTGTGTTTTAGTATCGTAGGGCTTGAAGGCCGAGGTTTTATTCTTTTTTTATTTATTAACTATAACAACTAGTCACATATTACTTCCAAAACTGCACATGTGGCAGTTGCTGGAATTGAAAATTTATCTGGCTTTTTAAAAAATCTTGAAAAAATTGTGGGCCTTTACTGGAAGTTGACTATCTGGAGCACGTGGTGTGGATATTGGGATTATTTGGGACTGGAACAAGTCCAGCGTTTACTGACTTGTGACGACAAGTAATCCTATGTATGGAAAGCTCAATTTAATATCCTTCCTTGATGGTGTTCAGTTTGATTGTGAAATATTAGAAATGGCTTGCTGAATTTGTTGACCTGCGGAAATACAAGTTCGATGGCCGTGTTGAGGGGGGATTTGATGGATATTATATAACTTTTTTGGAAGATTGTGAAATAAAATGGATAATTGCTATGTTCCGGTCAACCTCGAAAATGCAACAAGGTTTGATGTAGCTGACCTTGCTCATTCTTGAGCGTCAAAACAACATCTTTTCTCTCTTAGGTAAGAAGATAAATTACACTTCCACTTGCACTCCATCAACTCCAATATGTAAGCATTCAAGGTGAAATGAGAAGCGGAAGTTGTTGGTTGGACTTGAAATAATGTATCGTAACTTTCCAACAACAGCAAGTTGGAGCCATTCTGATATGAATTGATGCAGTTTAGTGAAGATTAGATTGAGAATTGGTAAGCGTAGGAAAGTTGTGGAGGATCTTCTTGGGAGTCGCTTTTTGAGGATTTTTACTTAGGATAAATCGTCAACAATTACAGTGTGTTTCATCTTTTTTCATTTAGCAGTCATGTCGTCGTCTTGTTTCTATCAAAGGACATTTCACGTTCTTCATTTTTAAGTTGTTTAGAAAGTTTTGTAGAGGAACTGAAATTGGTGTTATTTTAACGGTCTGACAGAGACAGCAGTTTGAGACTGCCGTGAGAATCCCACTCGGTCATTTCCCAGCTGTCAAAATCTATTAAAGATCAATTTGTCTAACGGTGAGATCGTTTTTCGTGACGGGAGCTAATATGACATAATGTTTCTTCCCAGGGAAATGGTACGGAACATCGTCTTAACAACGGGATCGGGCTCAGATCAGTCAGTTCATCTGACAATATCAATAAGCTTTTCATTCAGATTCCGATGTGAACTGACTGAATGTACTGAATTCGTATTTTCCGTGATGATTTGATCGATCAACGTCATTTCGTCCTGTCCTGTACATCAAAGAGGTGTCAGGCTTTTGACTTTAGCAGGTGTGGATCATCATGTCATGTGGTGATTTGAGTGACAAATTTCATTCCTCGATGAGGTAATTTGAGGCAGGTTGACTGACTGAGGAGGAAGTGATTCAGAAACGACAATGGATCTATAAGAAAGGGAAAGTTATAGCTTTTTGATTACTTGATTGATATACTAGGTGTGTTGTTGCCATTGTCTTCGGTCTATTTGCAATGCTGAAATTGTATACGAACGTCTTAAAAGAGGAGCAAATCTGCCAGGACTTTGAGTGGGATTTTTCACCGATCTTTCAATGGCCCCTTGGAGAGGGAAAAACCTTAGTAGCGTTCAGCCTAATTCTGTAACTAGACTACGTCAGTGTGTAACCAAGATTCGTATTGACATTCGGGAGGCTCTGCTGTCCAAGTTGTGTACGAAAGAATGTAGTAGATGCATATAATAATATACTGGAAGTGAAATATTTGTAGTAATAATAAAATGCAATCGTTTGTATTTCTTGCAGTGTTTAGTGGGCATTGTGTCTTCTCAAAGGCATCCAAACAAGGCCGGCTCTTGTGGCAGTTAATCTGTGAAGGTCCAACGAATATACTCAGTCGCTTCCGTCGCATACGCTGGAAGAGTTCCGAGCTGTGTCTTGGACGAGAATACCCGAAAATGACATCCTGGCCACGGAAAAGGGATAAGCGATTCTTATCCGATTTCTCTTCAATTCCTGATGATGGCTCATCGGAAGGGAAAGACTTGTACACTTTCAGACCATATGTTTTCAAAGAGCTAGCGTTTAGCGGCTCTGATGGACTGAATCGTAAGTTATTCATTTTGATTCGTTAAAAGAATATTCTCAATAATTCTTTCGATAATTATGATTGTGAGCTTAATTTTTTTTTACTTTATTACAGAAGAAAAAGAGCCAAAACCGCGCAGCGGCCATAGAATTGTTTGTGACGATGGGAATTTTTATTCATTCGGAGGATATTTGGAAATAAATGCAACTTACGCACATCATGCATTTGGGAACCATGCGGGAATTCAGCATCTATTTGAAGAGGTAACGTGTCTCAGATAGAATCACATCGAATTTTTTTGGATGGGATTGACAAGTTGTACGTTTTCGTTGTCTTTAGCTCTGGAAATTTAATGTAACCACTCAGTCATGGGAATATTTACCCACTGAAGGGGATACACCTAAGGAAGTCGCATCACACTCTGCTGTGATGCATGGTGACTATATGGTTGTATTTGGAGGTACTGGTGTACCCTTTGGGACAAGTTCTTCCAATAAAATGAGTATATGTGACTTGCGAACCCTAAAGTGGCAACGAGTTCATACAACTGGAACTGCTCCTTCCCCGCAGTATGGACAGGTAAGAGAATGAAACGTTTTTCGGGGTCGGATTTTGAAACATACTAAAAAAAATCCTACTTTCCCAGGCTATTGTTTTAGACAAGAAATGTTTCTACGTCATCGGTGGAACCACTGGATACGATTACTCGTTGGACATTCATAAGTTAGATTTATCCACTTTCGAGTGGGAAACACTGTTTGTCACTCGAGGTGAAGCCCGAGAACCAACGCCGAGGTGAATATTTGCCATGAATGCTTAAAATTCAAAGTTGGTTTCAATTTTTTTCGTGTTGTTCCATAGGTATCGCCACGAGGTTGCATTTGATGGGGACAGGATATTTGTACTGGGAGGAGGAACTGCTACCCGAGCATTTGACTTGACAGTTGTACCAACTTTCAATGTGAAAACGAGAGAATGGACTATGGTTGACACAGTTGGAGATCCAGCTGGAAAAAGGAGATTCCCGTCTGCCAGGAAATGTCAAGGAGCTGTCCAAAGAGGCGATGGTGAGTTTGAGTAGTTTCAGCTCTGTGAGTGAGTGGCCTCTAATATGTTGCGGTCTTTCAGATGTTTTCATTTGCGGTGGGTACAATAGTCGTCATATATTCACTGACCTGTGGAAATTGAATCTCAAGACGCTCCTATGGACTCGTATGCCCGTTAAAATGCCCATACCAGTGTACTTCCACTCGACTGCCATAACCTCCGTAAGTGTGAATTTTGCACAATGAATATTTGTTAGTCAAGCGATTTAACTCTGAATCATGGTATTTATATTTTGCAGGCGGGTTGTATGCTGATGTTTGGCGGAGTTACAAATGTGAAATCGAATGCGCGAACGAATAAAGTATTTAAAATATGGCTTACGGTCCCAAGCCTTAAGGAGATTTGCTGGGAGGCAGTTCTTCATTACCAACCCGGGCTGAGGCGCCGGTCTCGTGCAGCTGTACTGGAAGAAGGAATACCAAAGGACCTTGTCGATCGTCTTCTGCCAGTAACCTCGAAAAGAGAACCTCCCGCTCCTCCGTTGTAGGAAAGCTTTTGTACGCGTCACATTATTTATAGAAATATAGACGATACTCCGAAGCCATTCGTTTTGTCTTAATGATAACTCGAATCAATGAATGAATTTTCATCTGTAGCCGAACGGCCACTAATGACTTCCCGTGTAAATTCTTCTATACCTTCTCAATATGGTCTTGTTTGCGTATCGGCAAACGAATCTCTTATTTTGAGAGAGTTATGACCGTGTGTGGTTTGTTGTGTAAGTGTAATTCTGGGTATGTTGGCTTTCCGTGTACTGGGATGAAGGTGCAGAACAATACAAATATTTTGTTCAAGTCATTTATTTCTACAAGTCGATAAGGGTGATGATATTACAGGTGTATTGCCTTTGCTTATAAAATTGAACGATCGATTTATTACACGCTGTGTAGTCTTGTTGTTATTTTCTTCATTTTGTCGTGCTCATCCATTGTCATGAAGGCTAATCCAACCCCTCATATAAAATGCAATACAAAGGCTGCATATGGTGTTAGACAGGAAACTTTATGGTGCTCAAAGGTGAATCTGAGTTTATTGTCATTATTTAACAGGGTTATTCTCAGTTGAAAAACAGGAAAGGAACGGAAATATTGTGATTGATTTTATGTAACACAGGTATCAGCGACGTCTTGACGCGCATTTCTTAGCTGTTGTGCTAGCAGTGCGATGGGGGTTCTGAAATACATTGTCAAATGTTGGCTCTAATGTAAAACGGCTACATGGATTGGAGTCATCCCTGGCTCGGAATTCTGCCTTATTTAGTATTTTATTCAGCTTGTCTTTAGTAGTCTCGGCGGATCGAAGTTTGAGTGACTTAGATGAAGGAGGAAGCTTTCTGGAGGTTATTCTTTGCAGGCTTTTTGGAGGCAAGAGGCTGATAACGGTACTTGGGGTTGCTGAAGACTTTGTTGTTGAAGGCTTTCTAGAAGCTGCTGTAGATGTCTGTCGTGACTTAAGATTTGGAAGTTGGTCGAAAATATTCTTTGGTCGAAGTATCCATTTCTTCCGCTCCAGAACAAAATCGTCCACGTATACAGGTTCAGATTTACTCCAAGGAGGTCGAATGCACCCTTCAGGGTTGACCTTACCGTAGGCACCCAAATCCACGGCTCTCTGCCTCATATCACATTCCATAGTCTTTGCGTCCATACGATAGGGCAAAACATTAGCTTTTGCAGATGCATATTCCGCTATGCGGGCATCCCTTCCACGTTTCATTTCTTGGAATGGATCAAAATCATTTCGACAGCATTTGTTGGAGTTATAGTTGAGCGCCTGGAACAATTCGTTGTCCTTCTCTGCAGCTTTGCTCTTCAGCTGATAAACTAAAGATTTCATTTCCGCCTGTCGCATCATATCCCTGGCTGTCTTACTGAACTGTTTTCTAAAGTTGTTTCTATCCACAACTGAGATGGAAATTTGCTGGCGGATGCACTCGTTGGCCACCTCAAGCATATGCTGACAATATTCTCTCTTTTGTAGGGTTTTCTCCGCATGCTGAAGCGCCTTGTAGAGCCTCATAGCATTTCGGTGCTCCATGTCCCATTCTTTGAGTTCGTGGGTCATGCGCTGGAGTGGGCCGTGGATCTTTTGATATGCCTCCTTTGCCCATCGGAGGTCACGACGCAATCGATTTTCCACTAACTGCTGATTGTCGATCTCCAGAGAAAGCATTCCCATCAGCGCCAAATTGTTCGTGGTCACATCATCAAAGAAGGATTTCATTTCCAGTAGGTTCCTCTCATGAACCAAGTCAATCATGTCAAGCCTGTCAAACTTGTTTGCTCGCAATTGTTCCATGCCCGGCGTATAATTCTCTTCCCAGTCGTTTTTCCGGTCGAAAAATTTCCGATCTTGAGCAGTTTCTTGGAATGTGATGGCTCTACTAAGGACTAGTAGCATGTCTGTGAGAGCTTGAGCATGCTTAAACCGAAGCCCTCGAAGGATCTCGTAGTAATTTGCCAGGGCAGTTCTGACCTCTTTCTTCTTTTCCAGGCTACTTTCCCTCAAAACGTTCTCTATGGCCCAAATCTCGTCCGAGATATTCTTCATGCTGTTCAGATGATGGAGCCTAATGATGCCAAAGTTCTTTACTTCTTCAGTTTGCAGCATGCGCAATTTCTGGTCATACATGTCCTTCTCTTTTGACATTTCTTTCTCACTCTATACGACATGGAACAATGTGAGGACTTTGTCGTTGAGATATCATGTTTGACCCGGTGAGAGAAATATGACTTACAATATCCCGCTTGACCTGCATATTACGAACTTCATCTTTTAGTATAGACACCTTGTCCATGGCAAGTTGCCACAGTGCCCACAATTTGCTTTTTTCCAGCATGAACAAATTCCTCTCCATCAACTCTCTGTCCTTTTCAGCCTGAAACATCAAATGAGGTTACCAGTTACCATAGGCACGCACTGATGCATGTTAGGTTTTTGGTGGTCATATTACAAGGAGACGCTTTATATAAGTCATCAGTTGATTTTTTGACATCTCTGATGGTGTGAGACCTTCGGAAACTTTGGGTAGTTTCGGGCCTTTTGGACCCTTGCCTTTTTTACCTCCCTTCTTTCCTTTTTTAGCCATCTTTGGATTCCTTCTTGCTTCCTCGTGTAGTTACGAACGACTGAAACAGCTTTCCAATGTCAACTTGTTACACGGGAATATCGGCGTCCATGAGCTCAAATGACATTGTTCTACTGGTTGTTGCTAGGCTTTGATGTTTTACAGTTGAATAGTATGCAGCATGTTTAGCTTTAATGTTCTTTGGTTTGAAATTGTGGACTTGAATAGCAAGATTTCAGATCAGTTTTACTCTTGTCATTGGGGTTGCCATCTTGCTTGTCAGGTACTTAAATACATACCACAGTAGATATTCAGTTCGTATTCCAAGGTTATTGTGAACTTGGTTCAGTATTTCCCATAATTATTTATTTACTCGCGGTCGCGGTACAATACTGTAAAGCCATTCCAGTAAATTTCTTATTTGAGCCTGAGAGTGCTTTACGGTATGCGAAAAAAAACTCTAACAGCAAAAATGTAAAGGCTGCAGAGTGGTATGGCAACGGATGCAAGATTTTTAACGTGCTGTGCAACGCTGCAGTCTTTAATATTCCCAGACAGACACAGGAGACAGGAAGCGTGGCTTTCTGGTATCTTCGTACATAGTCCTATTGGTTTAATGCAACAAACATGTTGCAAATAATTCTGGAATGACAATACACGCAACTTTTGTGAGTAAACATTCTGCTGCTTTATTATTCACTCTTGAAGTCTTGATTATGAAAACCACTAACATGAATATCTTGCTACGAAAGAAACAAACACGAAGTAACAAACAGATGGAACGGAAGAAATCGTGCACAGTGAATTACAAGTAGTTTACATTTTACCTCACCACCACTTCTCATTCAACTCAAAAAAAGCATGGGTCATACATGATCATGATCAGTGAGTATAATAATTCTCGTGTACAGACTAAAAATCACAACAGAAATTGTCGATATGCGTTCAAGCAGTAATCATACAAGAATTCCTAAAACATTCATACAGAGGGTGCACACTGGAGAGGCACAAAAAAGATTAAACGTAAAGGAAGGAACAGCTTCACACTCAAGTCAACAGTTAAAAAATTAAGCACTAAACATTACAGGGGAAGAAATAGAAGCTACAGGCTTCCCCTTTCATCATGTTCTCTACTTTATTAAAAGAGACAATAATAATCATTTTTTTAAGCTTAATTTTTGCGTTTCTTGCCACCCCTTGGAATCGCAATAGTTCGCATCGTTATTAGTCATAGTATCATTCTTATTATGCCAGGTTTCCCTCATCTTACATGTCACACTGTCCAATTTTATTCATCTGGTCAAGTGTGAGTAGTAATTCCACTTACGTCATGGTAAAATACACACAGCATTCATTTCGCCTACACAATCTCAATTATTTCCTGAGCTTTAATGGATGGATATTCGGAAACTATTGGTTTTCATAATTTCAGCTGGTTGGAGGGCGTGTCACTACAGGACTCACTTACATTCTACTTGACTCATCAGCTTCCTTCCTTTCACCGCAGTGAAATTCCGGTTGATGAGGTAGCACGGAGGATTAAGTAGATTTTCTTACATTGAATCCAGTTACAACAGGCGAACAGGCCCTGTCAAGGGGCACTAAACTTATACATCCCAGTCAGGGACCATTGTTATTGCAATAATTTAACAGCTCCACAAACCCTACAATGTTTCCTCATCTACTACAAAATTTTTACTTCATCCTTGAAGGATTTTTACAATAACTCAAGGTCATGTAGTGTCCCACTCCTACTGCGCCCCTCTGGAATGTTGTTCTTCAACCATAAGTGAACACAGAATGAAATAATTGAATGACATTCGACATGAAGAACAGCCCACAAACGACGATCTGTCGTACAACTTTCGTCTCTTCATCACCTCATCTTTACGTAGTATGACAATTGAATACAAAAGAGAACGCTTAATATTAATAAGCAATTATTATCAACTCCTCCTTACTCTATTAAGTCATGTGCATAAAAATGATCAGTTGAACGAGGATTTACACGGCTACTGTTGATGATACTTTTTTACACAGGACTCTTCATCCACAATAGCTGGCTATCACTCATGCTTAGTAGTACTCCCACATTCACAGCCTTTCCCAAAGTTAATTCTCGCTTTCACAATGAAAAACTATACGTACAAGTGGAGGCGAAAATATTCGTTGTGTCCCCCTCCGTGGATTGGCACAAGCTTAGCAATACCTAAGTCCGCTCTACGTCACACAAACACCATTTGATCATAAATAAACAAATTTTATCCAGCTTTAAAATCTCTTCGTACTCAAACCATCTCCTAGTCGGAGCCTACAGACTTGCGACATAATTACATATGATACCTTAACACCACAGCTAAATTTCATGCTTACTGCACAAAACGTTCCCCTAAAATCTTATTCCAGTTAGAAGAGCTCACCAGGACGTATTTAATCGGCGGCGGCGATAATTATTTAGTGATGGGATAGTAACGAGGCTCGCCATCATAATGATAAAATTTTGTATTCACACAGTCGTGAGGTTATGCGATCGGGCGTACTTAGCATCCCCACCTTACTTGATCGATCGCAGTTTACACGCTTAAGTCATTTTGAATCGCTTTGCCCACACCTTCTTTCTTCACTTTAGTTGCAACGGCAAGAATGATGCGGTAAGAAGTCGATAATTTCATTTTTCCCATTGCCCTTCATGTAGCGATTGCGTATAGTGTCATCTTTACATAATCAAGGCTTCTAGAGATCATTCTCTGGGGTATCACGAACTAGCAGACGCTTTGAAAAACAACATACCTAAAACAACACCATTTACTATACTTCCCAACCAGGCAGTCACAGCTTTCACTTGCATACCCACATCCTCCTGTCCGTCATAAGGGCTGGTATAGCCTTGCAAATTTAGGACAGGTACCCTCCAGGAAAAAGCCAAAAAATTCACACTTCACTAAACCTCATATACATTAGCCAAGTTTATTACATGAATGGTGTTAATATCTCATAAGATACGCTTTCATCTCGTCTCACCCAATACACAGAGATGAAAAATATTATAACGTGATAGGAAAAAAGGCATTTATTCAAAGACCCTACTAGTCCTTCCGAGTGACAATCACCTATCGTCGTCTAAAATACTACGAAACGCTCTTTCTTCTTGCTCCTTCTCAGGTTTTGCAATCTTGTGTGGTACATCTTATCATATGCCCCACATAATACAAGAGCAGTTTGACTCAGTGTAGTTATCATGTAAGTATAGGTACAGTGGTTACATTCGCATTATTACTACTCTCCTCTCGTCTTCAGTCCATCATCATACATGAGCAATTTTCTATTGAATTACGGAACAGGAAGTGACATAATGATGAATACTTGTAAATCAGTGGAGTTAGTCCTAGGGAATACTCCGCCACAGCCCATGTCTACAAACTCATACGGTGATTCCTACTAGACTTCAATCTAGAAACAGAGAGGGGCGCCTTCGATACCAATTTATCATTATCATTTTTTTTTATAAATTATAATAGTCTTTTGAAATAGTTCTTGCAGATATTAATCAGAAAGTAGTTCAGTTCACATGCAATACTTCAACTATGTGCAACACTTTAAAACAACCCAGAATACTCGCTTGCCTGAATAATAATCAAATATAATAATCATTGCTCTATTTAAAGTTGCCATGAACCATCGTCACCATCAGTTTACTCAGGGTAGTTTTTTTGAGCAACTATACTCTTGATTATTTTCCCTCTGCCGGATTCCATACAATTAATTCCACAGCAGCCTCGGCGAGCAGAAGCTCTGCACTTAAGACCAAGCATCATCTTACTAACTGCACAGTTCACTTAAAATCCTTCCTCACGTGACTTCCACGTGTACCTCCCCGAGAGCACACCATAGATCTGACTCGAGATCTGCGAATGATTCTAATACTCAATATATTACATGATTTTCAAGAGGGGTAACGATCATTAGTGAAAGCTGGACATTTGAAATGCTACTAAATGCTCGTTCACACTGACACCCACTGTAGGCACATTGATAAATGTCTAGTAGTATATTATATACTGATATTACGGCATTTCATATAATATATATAGATATATATTTATATATAGAAAAAAGGAAGATTCCCCTGCTAATGGGCACACATACGCACACACACCACTTACACAATACAAATAAAATCAATGTCATTCAATCTACACATGAACATTAAGCAGGTGGATCTTTAAAACCATGATCATCATATCATTATCTTCTTCATCCCAAAAACATTTCCTCCATCTTCAGTTCTTTCCTCGAGCGTTTCCGTTGGCTCGAACGAATTCCGTCAATTATTTCTCCTTCGAGCGATTCCCTTTTCATTAGTCCTCATAACCGTCATCGACGAAGGCGAAATCAGAATGTCATTTAAGTTTACTGATTCATAATTCGTTGAAGTTAAAAAATAAAATCTATATCTCTTTAAAAAATTCCTAAAAGTAAGTTTATTCCCACTGATGTGGAGATGGTGGTAACTCAGACGGATGCGCGACGGTCGAACTACAAAAGAAAAAAACAGTGACGAAATTAGTATTTTTCCATGAAATGAAATGATAAGGAACAAGATCAGTCCAGATGAGACGAACGCAATGATAAGATTCTCCTCTTAGGAAGAACACTCTACACACTTGAAAAAAACAATAATGCCACATGTAGCCAGTCTGCCCTCAAATGGGACAACTAAAGAAATCCAACAAGAAAGAAAGACTGACATGATGGAAATATTGAGTTCGATATCAACGTCAAAGAGAAAATAAGGAGAGCATTTTTTTGGCCTCTTAAAGGAGGGAGTTAAATTGGTGCATTTAGACACGGACGGACGGTATTATAAAGACACAAAAAGATAGATTGGCAACTGCTGTGTGGTGGCGTCATTCACAACAGCTAACAAAACAAGAGAGGCAAGAAAATTTGGACAGCTCAAATAGATGAAGACGTATAAATGTCAACACATGCACACATGTTGCTACTGCAGCATGGTCTCATTGGTCTTTAACTGCACACACGTGCCACATGGGCATTAATGCAGCTAAAAACTTAACCATTCCAGTCCTATCTGTATCTTTCCTCCTACCTCAGCAACGCTCGTCGCAAGAAGCATTAAAAATAGAATATTGATTGCGCTTTCATTCCATTCCTCCTCCTCCTCCTCTCGCTCCATTCTCTCACCGCATACTCCTATTTTCACCTCTTTTCAAAGGGCGCACACATGTTGTTACTTGGCGGAATAAACCAGACTGTAAGTACAGAGAGGAAATAATAAAATCATTTGTACCTGGTGAAGCTCTTAAAAGCTGCCGAATGAGGATTTATACAGAGCGGGGTTCGGCTATTCTGAGCATGCTCTAGGACCAAATTGTAGAGATCTTCTTTAACTTGACTCATTGACGTTATTTTCTTCTCCCATCGGTCATCAAATGGACACTCTGCTACGGGTTCAAGGTCTGAAGCGTAATTTCGCAGGCCGGACGACGTCGTCCGACAGCACTTGCACATGCATGAGTGGTACCGCAGTCGTCCTTCGTCAATGTACGGATGATTCAAGGCTTCTTCAATGGTGATCCTTCGCTCCGGATCGAATACCAGCATCTGACACAGTAAATGAATGGCTTCCGGTGTTGCTTGGGGTGAAAGAGTGTACAAGGCTGCGAGGGCAGCAGCCTTGTGAGGTTTCTTCAGCATATGGTTCCTAGCCCCTGAGCATGCTGATCGAATATCTTCCGGTTTCGGAGTACCAAGAAGGTCGGTGATTAGATCCAGCTGGATTACAAATGAATGCAAAAACATAATTTCCCCTGTGTACACAATATACAAAAACAAGTAATCTCATCATTCTCTGGCCCATCACTGTACCTGCTGTATAGGAGTCTGCGCTTGGAATAGGATTCGTCGACCTAATAGTTCACCAAAAATGCAACCAACGCTCCAAACGTCCACAGCTCGGTCATAATGTTTGGCTCCCATGAGAATCTCTGGTGCCCTGTAATACTGCGTCACTACTTCCTGTGTCATTGCACGGGATCGATTGGGCTCTTCTACGCGAGCTAAGCCGAAGTCGCATATACGAAGCACACAGTTGCTGTTGACGAGTAAATTCCCAGGTTTTATGTCACGATGCAAAATTCTTGCAGAGTGCAAATATTTCAGTCCTGAAAGTAAATCAATTAACAAAGCGTTTACTCCATTGGCACCACATGACCACTCTCAACAATCCACTTTATTACTAACTTCATCCTTCAAAACTCACCTCTAAGAATCTGGTACAGGAACACCTTGATATGGTCTGAGGAGAGGTGCTGTGGGGACACGATTATCTTGTGAAGGTCACTCTGCATTAGTTCCGTAATTACGTAGCTGAAATCAGAAGAAGATATTTTAAACTTACAGATAACAACATCCCATTCCGCTCACAAGTAATCAATACATTCACTGTACTTACATCTCTTGGAAGAAATCTATGTGGGGTGGCTGTAGAATATCTAGGGCAGATAGGACGTTATCATGTTTGAAGAAACATAGCATCCGAAGCTCCCGGCAGACACGGCGGGCTGACACTAAGGACTGGAATACGTTGGGTAATTTCTTCAATGCCACGCGCTTCCCATCCCTAGGATCCGTCACAGCCCTGAATCAGAGGAAAACAAGCAACAACATGATTATCAATTATCAAGAACACACTGGGACCATGGGATACAAACAAAGGCATTCATGGAAAAAAAAACATCAAGATTTTCTTCATCATCATCTTCGTCGTCGAGGTATAATACACGCCATAATATAAATACAAGCCGTACACAGTTTATTTTAAAATCCTCTCAGTGCTTTGCACCCTCGACGAGGGGCATTGACATCCACAGCCCAAGTAAAGCGAATTTTTTTTCGTCTGTATCAATTTTGCGTACACACACAAGCGTCCTGCAGAAACTTCCATACTGCGCAATACGTATGTTTTTTGCAGTTGTGGAAGGGAATCCAAAGATCATATGCTTGCTAATTTCAACTGATGATGCTGTGACGCTGTGAGCTGAAAGGAACCATTTCTCCCTGCAGCCCCAACATACAACTACCAGAATAACTCCCCTAATAGTCTTCTTGAACACAAAGCACGTAAAATAAGGAAAGCCGGTAGAGCTGGTACAACCTAAGACATTCCCATTTGGTTCAGATGAAAAACGTCAGATAGACCAGAGCGTCGCTTGTAGTGCGGGCTCTCTCTCTCTCTTCTCTTACCTTCATCAATTCTCTATATGAGGTTACCTACTTTCATTATGCTCACAAGCATGTGATGCTGGCATTGGATAGAACAACGCAAAAACACACACCACACACTCACACACACACATGTTTCATTCCTTCCCCATCATGATCACAATCGGCAGTGGGCTTGCAAAAAAGCCTTGTTGAAAAAATCAATGCGAACTACAATAGTGTTCGACCTCTGTGCTCATTGACAGCAAACCAGCTAGCTCCCTTGCAGCTTCTAATATTAGATGACTCCAGTACAGTTCCCATCATCTCCCATTCCACAAAATTATTCCTAATAATGCCTGCCTCCATATCGTCACACACTCGGTCTCCTAATCATCTACTTTTGAGTGTATTCTGGCAGGAAAATGGAAATCCCCACACTATTGAAACATCACCGTGTCACCCATCATCATCATCATCATCATCATCATCACCAGCAGCGGCTGCTGCTCCTATATGGCTGCTTACTGCTTGCAGTGTTACGATAATGAAAACAAAGCTCCCAGATATATTACTGCTCTCCGAAACTTTCATCCATCCATATCCATCCATATATGAAAATGAACCAACTGTACAGTCATATTCAAAATCCAACAAGGACCCTTCACATAGTCACGTGTATTTACATGGCAAGGAGAAACGTTTGTTGTTGGTTGCTTTGCTCGTGGTCATCTTTATTATACCAGCAGCCATAGCACTACTCATTCCTTCCTTCTCATTCCCTCTCCTGCCTGTAAGTCTAATCTAATTCATCTTCTCCCACTAATAGCTAGTCTACTTATGACTGGATAAGTATGTCACTTAATCAGGACGCGCTCCACTTCCCAGCACAGTAAAAAAGAAAAGGAAGTGCGACGACTGACAAGACCAGCCAAGCTAAGGTACCGTTTGCCGGTTTGCCATTTCGCTTGCTTGTACAGCCTCAGGCCTCCTCCTGCCTGCTTGCTTGCTTGCTGTCATGCCATAATGGTCATAGCACGTATGGTAAGTAGTAGTAAGTAGTAGAAGTATGGTGGCGAGGACAAGACCAGACAGACACAAGACGAGTGAGTGCACACACACGATCAGCTGTGTACTAATACACAAACGCCAGCCAGCCAACACTCAGTCAGTCAGTCCGTCCTAGTCCTGTCTAAAAGACACAATCTTTCGCGGTCACATTATGATGATCACATAGTCATGAATGAAGCCATACTCACTCAAGGTAACAACTGATATACATTGAACAGAAATAATTCATTACAACAACAGTGTAATATACAGAGGGAAATGAGTAAGAAAGTGAGCGAGCCTGCTGCGATTCATTCGCGTGTACGACACACCAGGCCGAATTTTATCGAGGTGATGCTCTTAAGGCCACGTCTGTACTTATGAAACGTCGAGAATGTCACCGAAAATTCAATGCTCAAAGGTACAGAGGGAATAATCATGAGTGAAAACATGATGCAGCACACGAGTAGTCGTCGCAATCAGAATTTGTAAGAAAGAAGCTGCTAGATATTTCCAATCACTTTTAGTTAATGAGCAGCTTTAGCTGCATAGCCATTGCTGTCGGCCTTGTGATGATATGGATGAAGTGATCACTTATGGGACATGATGCAGCAGCCAACTCAGTCAGTCAGTCAATCCTCTCCGTGTAAGCCAAGCTCTGTACTCATCAGTCCTGCATGATTTCACTCCATTCCACGTACTACTCCTAATACTGCTGCTGCAGATCTTACAAAACATATGCGCCCCTTTTCATCATCATTATTCATTGCATAACAACGAACGACTGATACAGAGAATCAGACGAAATTTTTCCATCCAACGAATTCTCCTCAACATTACAATAATTTTCCACAGGATTTCTCCATACTTTCTCAGCCTTATACATCCTTCGAACAAGAACGACAACAACATCATGTTTGAGGTAAAGTACCGGAAGTGAGTGTCATTACACGCCCCATGGCGCGCATAACCCTGCCATTTATACCTTGAGTCAAAAATGACTAACGAGCCTCACAAACAGAACGCAAGAATCTTGACCTCCATTACAGAATATAGCCTTCTTGTCGAATTCGTACTACTTCATGTTCATGCATTCAGATTAACACTTACAGTTTAGATACCACAGTTAAAAAGTTATTTAAAAATGACCTTCCTTCAGCCAAACCACTGTCATCCTTGCGCAAATATATAGTTCCCTATAAACTTGCCCCTATTTGCAATCAGTCAACATTGTTGCTACAAGTGTATTCAATTGCCACTCATGTGCCACATTGTTGTAGTCATGCTTTCCCAAGATTTGCAACAAGATTACTTCTATAGTATATAGTAGTAACTATACTGCTTATATTGCTAAAACTTAACTTGTGCGAAATTTTACAGAAAGTCATACATGCATTACATGCTGCTATGCTCGGAGGAACACTCAATTTCAAAAATCCACAGGATCTCTTGATTATATTTTTGTTTGAGAATTCAACTTTTCTTGGGTTGCTTCCTCTCTCTCTCTCTCTCTCTATCATTCTAAATAACGTAAGCTCCATCTTCTCCAAATCCCACAGTTCATACTGTACAGCTAAATAATAACATTTTTTTTATTTTACAAGGAAAGCTTAGTGAGAATTCAGCTTTGAGGAATGTCCTTTGTTATCCTGCCTGTCAGTAAAGAGAAAATCCACTATGTACCATTGACACTATATAGTCTGCTGACATCACTTCAAATTTCTCCCTCAAGTAGTATCAAATAAGTGATAGGATGCAAGCAGGACAGAGAACGTACAACAACTTCTTCTCTTGAGGCTCCTTATACCCACGAGAATCTTTTATTCTCTTCTCAGCATAATACTGCTTTGCAAAACAAGCTCACGAGAACTCGTGACATCCACTCACTTCTACTCACTTCCTTATTTTGCCTTCCTCATGATTGTTGCTGTTGCAATTTTTCCGCACACATCATTTCACCTCATCATATCCCATCATCTTGTATGAATCTCAAAAGTTTCTCTCATTTTGCGAGGCTGGATTACAAGAGAAAGGAGGAAGCTGAATGCGTGTGCTGGTGGTGAAATCTAAATTATTGTGAAGCCTTATAGCTTTTACAGGCACACCAAAATAAAGTTGAAAATCTTCAAAGTCTTGAACGAGTTTTCCCTTCAGTCTTCCGCTCACATCTGCACAAAGTTAGCATTACTCTGGCTGGCTTATAGTCTGCATTCGCGAATCTGCCTGAGGCTTCGCCAATCATTAACCAATACTATGTCTTCTGCAAGTAACCTACAAATCACTTTTTTGAATCATCATCATATCATCCTCCATAGAAAATTTAGCCAAAGCTTTCAAATCTCAAAGAAACTACTGCACTATTACCTCATCATATCTAATGAATAATTCTCATCCATGTTGGCTACATCATTGGACAGCTTCCGTAATTCCGTTCTCTTTGTTCTTGAAGGACTGCTCTTTGAGCCTTGAATTTAGCTCCCACTCAAAGAGTACTGCTGCGTATGCTCATCATCTGTGCTTGTTATCAGGAAACTTTTGACATAAGCCTTAGGGAAGCGTATGGATCCTACGCCGTACACTCTCCAACATTGTCGCCAGGACCGAACATGGGGGCACGAGCTCCCCAGTAATTTGCACTATACTCTGCAGATGTTTAAAAAAGAACATCTGCCATTCATTTTTTAAGGCTGAGTAAAAGATATGAGCAGGGCAGAGAGAGAGAGAGAGAGATGGGTCTATTGCTCGCTGCTTCAGCACAATCAACGTGACATGCCCTACCCACTGCGAGAGGATAAATTCTCCATCCCTTCACATCACCACACAGCCTTGCCAGGTGGCTACTGAAGGAGAGGATGTGTGTAGAGTGGATTCATGCCAGCCAGCCATCCCTTCCTCTGTTGCAGGCAACAGGAGCAGAGAGCCTGCTATAGTCGTGGTACAAACAATAAAAGCAGACCCTCAAGGGTTCCACTATAATCCCACTCAATGACTGTGAGGAACAGCGGCAGCTGGCCTGAAAAGGCCTCGTAACTAAACCGTTGGTAGTCGACTGTGCAGCAGAACACCACAGTGCCCTAATTCCTAGGAGGGGAAACTCCACTTACAAAGTTGGGGGAGTCCAACTCCAAATATATTTCGGCCTGTACAGAATGGAGCAAAGTGCACAGGATAGTAGAAAGCGAGCTGCGTGATCTCTACGCTACCAAGTTGATGCCACCACTGAGGAATACCCGTTCAGTTGTTTACAAGTTTTTTTCCTCGGAATGTGCAACACATACATACAGCACCTGCAAAACTATCATTCACCTACAGTAGTACGTCCATGATGCGAATAATTCAGCTACACAATCAAACATTATTCCCCATTTATGGCGAGCATTTTCAGGTAGGGGCAGAATGATATGAAGCTTGTGCAATATGGCCGACTTGTAGTACGTATGCTGGCTGGCACAGAGCCGTTTGAGTCTACAGTACAATTACAAAATGCGGCTAAATATACACACTATAGACACTACCAAGTGGTTCGCACCAGATCAGAAAAGATGACAGATATGAAGACCAAAGTCACACTTGCTCGTTACCAAATACAATTACATAATAGATTTTCCAGCTACTGGCACAAACTGAGTAGTTTCTAGAATTCATTTTACTTATTCTAGAATCTATCTACATAGATGCTGAAGCATGGCTTACTAAACCCTCAGCAACATGTAGACAGATTTAACTGGAAGGAATGAAGCTGAATATCCAACTTACCAAACAACTCCGAAGGCACCATAGCCGATGGGACGGTCTGGCTGAATGTTAACAGGAGACGTTTTATCGCTTGATATAAACGAATTTGATCCTTTGATGACAGAAGAACTAAGTCCGCCGTTCTGTTGATTATTATTGTGGAAGTATGCGGCCTCAAGAACTGCTTGATGATGGGCTTGATGGTGGTTGACACCCATAATAGGTACAGTGGGGCCTGCCATTGTCGACATGGCGCACAAATTATTTCACGGGATATAGGAAGTTGTTGAATCAAGCCACTTCTCACACAACAGCCCTCCGAGGTGCTGCTTCACCTTGCTCCCTCAGGTATTCACTCAATCGATCCGATCAAAAATTTGCGACACAAGCAGCTTGGTCACTGAAACACCAAAAACAAATGTTTATTTATCACACCACGCCAACAAATTATTCCAAAAGTTCATTCGCTCATTCCTCAAGATGTTCCTATTCAAATCCCACCATCTTTCCTCATACAAATATATGTACGCAAAAAAGATGGATTACCTTCACGATTACACTACCTGCTTACAACTAGAAACTACATGCTGTAACCAACCAAGAACACACGTTCTCAAAATCCACCTGATGTGTAAATCTCTATAGCGTGGCAGACTTTTTTCTCAACCACTCGTTGTGTCCACGCTTATTTGCTGCAGTAAAAAAACTGAATACCACAGATTTCTCAATCCACTATCCTCTAACATCTAGCTGGACTATTCCAGGACGTTGTGAAACAGCTGTCTACTGGACAGATCTGCTCCAAACTACCGACTAACTGGCACATGAAAGTCACAGAGTCACAAGTCTAGGCCGTCATAAATAATTTAGCTGCTGAATTTTACCAAGATTATACTTACAAGAGGCCTTAACCATGGATAATTACGTGGCGGTCTCCATTAAAGTCACAAGCTTTGCTCCAACCTTTCACATTTAATTGCCTAATTCGCTAAGCTATCACTTTTTCCTTCGGCTCGGCTGAGTTATACAGCCTCTTCGCCATCATGTCCTACCAAAGTCGTCAAGATGACTATAATTGACACAAAAAGAGCCACCTGTACGAACTTACAGCATATTTCTCAATAAAAACCATTAGAGAAATATGAATTTGCCAACATGCTAGAAACACGTCCGTGACATTTCTATCATCAACTCATACCTCACCACAAGAATGCCCAAAACTGACGAAATCATAATCCAGCCACATTAACCCCCAACAACTTTGCTCAATCCTCTCCTGCGCCTGGGAGCCAACGCTCGGCTTTAATTATGAAGACACACGAAGAAAAAAAACCAACTGAAATCCCTCTCGGGACACACTATCCTTTCCAACTGAAAAACTAAATCTTGTGCTACACTAACATGTGCTAAATTATTCTTAAGCCCATTGAGACGGAAGTGATTTCATGGAAATTACACTGCTAATACGGAGGAAAATAAAATAAAAATAAAAAAAGACCAGAACGCGGACAAATTTTTGGAAAGATGAATCCAAATCCTCGCTTCAACTCTGCATAAACATAAGGAAGCCTGGGAAGGGTTGTAAATATAAAAGTTGGGAAAATCCGAGCGAGAATATCCTTTTCCGTGTCAAATATCTGCTCATAACATTTGATGGTGATAACTGACGAACACTATACCATGGAACTATCTAAACAGCTCCTGCATTCCTTTTCCATCATCATACACAATAAATTCCTCCCGCAAAAACACTCCCAAAGACCTTCGAATAAATGGCACGTATGACATAAAAGGATTGTCTTATTCATCCGGGTGACCTCGTTCTCGTTCCGACCTTCCAGATCACACAACTGACGCCAAGGATGAAAGCATGATCCCAAGCTCTAATTTCCTTTAGTATATCTTATAAGTGATGGTCCAAAAACATCTTCTGGCACAGTACTAATTCACCTTCCCACTCAAATCCGAAACTGACAAAGATGATGAGGCAGGGACAGGAAATGAAGAAAGAGAATGATCAAGACAACACAGAACCCTCTCCCGTATACCACTTGGTCCCACTGGACCATAAAAAACTATTATGAGATCATCCTTGATCTCAAATCCGCTTTCCACAATTATTATATATTTTACTTGTATATCATAGAGAGAGACAGACAAAAAAAACTAAGAACGTTGACGAGTGAAACTTGGTGGAATATGACGTTTGGAATTTTTTTAACATTTTATTTAGGTCTAAGAGGAACTGGTCTTGAGTGAAATGCAGCAACAATAAGAAGAACTCACAAGATCCAAGTGTGTGGCGATTCAATGCAGTGATCCCACCACTTTATGTCTTCTTCCACTTGGACAGGAACCGAAATCCGAAAACGCATGTAACTTTGGTCAGCCGTACAGGAGAGAGAGATTATATAGAAATGTGTGATCAACTGAAAAATTCCTTTGTCAAGGAATATTCGGAGGATTCAGGCCTACAGGATCATTCCGTACACTTGTTCACCATGTTGAAGAAACTGCATTTAACAAACCACTCAAATACACTTTCTCTTACAACTTTCGAAAAAACTAAAGGAAGTGACGGCTGCACAGATCCTCACACTGACGGACATTTCGTGATCACTATAAAGTAGACACTGAACCCAAGGCAACTAATCACTCGCCTCAGCAACAATCATTCTATCTTGTCTACGCCATTCACCACTGCGAGCAAATGCGAGGCTTGCAACAGACTGCTGGCTGATAGGAACTCGAACTCAATGCAGCATCAAGGGAGAGAGAGAGAGAGCGAGCGAGAGAGAGGTTCGTGTGCTTAACTGACTGAGAAACAACGACCCTCAGAAAGGCTTTACTTGGCAAGGCCTATAGGGTGCTATGCCCTCACGCATTTATTCCCTATCTCTCACTTGGTTTTTCGGCCCAAGAAAAGCTGTTCAGCCATCTACACTCCCTTGGACTAACATGAAATTCCAAATCCTCTGCACAACACCAGGTAGAGCTGCTCAATTTATTTCCACCCTGGCAACTAACCAACTATTATTATTCTTGTTCCTTGAGCTTAAGCAAGCATGTGCTTAAAGGAGCCCTTAGCCCAATGCGCCTTGACCTCGAGTAAACAATTGACATTCACCAAGCTCCAGGCGGTAGAGCACCTAAAATTCCATCAACTTTCATTCTTCTTGCTGTACCATGGGACATTTTCCAGAGCTTGGTATGAATCAATAGCTATGGCACAGAGTGCAAATGACACCGTTGTCAAGATATCATCGTACAACTACAATGCGGTATCACTTTTTGTATAATTACACTCAGTAATGTGTTTCCATGTGGCTAGTTGATTAGAGACTGACGTCCGAAGCCACTTGACTATGGAGAAGTGTAATGACTGTGGAGAAGTGTAATAAAAACTGAATGAGACTTACGTCACGGTCCCACGTGGGCTATGAGGTTATATGTGCAGCGGATATCCTTCGTGTTGATGGTTGAGTACAGCCGCATGAATTAACTGGAAAATCCTGGAAGAACTAGACACTTAGTACTGGGGAATTTGCCCAATAAGTTACAATTTGGCAAGTCGGAAAAGGGATTCACAATCTTCGTGTAGCACACAAGGAGCCATTAAAGGGCCATCTTTTCACACTCGTCACCACAGCTTCACTGATGAGTCTTCCTTCAGCTCCAGTTAAACAGACTTGAGCACTAGAAAATAACTGTGGCGAACAATATGAAGTGCTCAGACCTTTCCATCTTCCACGTTTTCAGTTTATAAAGGAGCTTATGTGTATATATATATACATTTTTTTTCAGAGAAACTGTAACTAGGCCTTAAGTATGTCTTCAAGTGGCAGCTTGAGACTGAGGGAGATAGGTACAGAGCATGGATTGGTAGGAATAGAAGAACGGTCAGGGTTAAGGATATGCTCAAGGTACTTCAAGGTTTTCTTCTTTCTGTATATGTACTCCCACATCCGTCAGTTGGGTTATCAGCCTAAGGCACCCGT
Organism: Deuterosminthurus bicinctus; assembly: GCA_034698825.1. Classification (NCBI taxonomy): domain Eukaryota; kingdom Metazoa; phylum Arthropoda; class Collembola; order Symphypleona; family Bourletiellidae; genus Deuterosminthurus; species Deuterosminthurus bicinctus. The sequence continues at coordinate 24,998 of JAQIWI010000091.1, read as the reverse complement.
TCTCATGGCAAGAATTGTATATTACAAGCTTGCTGGAAGAAAAAGTGGACCTGGCATGAATGGAATAAACGCTGTGTCCTACATATATTTAAATACATCCCTATTTCCCGTCCTTTCTTTGCAATAATGCTAGTGAAAAGTGAGCGTCACCAAAGTAGCAAGTGTACTTCACAAGGCTACCGTAACGCCCATTCTAAGATTTATTTACTGAAAGGTAGATTTCGGAGGGTTGCACTTTTCCTATTGGAAACCAAATGGGACGAGGCAGCCTGGACACTGAGTACTTATTGAGCTGTTGGCTTGTTGTTCTTTAAGACATTGAGGTACCAAAGAGTCTGTTTTGCAATGTGACCAAGTACGCGACGTTTTTATCATATACTTGCCATCCGGTTTGATCAAATGTCGTCATTTCCCCATCAAGTACACAGTCCTGAGTTCATTATTCTCATCTTGTGCCAAGTGCCATGTCGAGCTCTAGTTAAACTACAAAGCCATCCGTCTAGTCACTTCAGGTTGACACTGAAATTTGTTGGTTTCGCAGTTGTTAGTTTGTACAAAGACAGAGCAATTATAGGAGCAACCCTTGCAAAGATGAACCAACGCAGTCAAGATGGAGTTATCAACCTCTGAATTTCACTTAATGTGCACAGAGGTCTTCAATATGCATACGGATGCATAGAGTCTATAGTAACCATGTGTGACCAGCTCAAAACGATGTTTTAATGATTTAGATAAGCTTCAAGTGAAAAGAGAAGCATGTTCAGAGCTTGGTAACACAAGAAAACTTGATTTCCAACCCTCATGCCTCTGGATATCTAGATACAAGAGGCTCACGCTGACGAAGTAGTAGCTGTTGCGATAAGTTTTAAACAGATATTCCCTAAGGCACTTTTTCCCTACAACATGGGAGCATAGAATAATGAAAGAATGCACAAGAGCTTTATAGATACTTTGAAATGGTTACTTTTCCCTATTCATCCCTCCATCAGTGTTCGTTGCATCTTGTTTTATCTGAAAGAGAAAACATGTGCGTTGACTTCACACAAATAAGATGAACGTATGGACGCACGTAGAAAACAGCTGTACGTATGCATATTAGAATTTGTATGTTTGTTTGTGTGTGTGTGTGCGTGTGTGTGTGTGTATAAGTGTGTGTGACTGAGCGTAGTGAAACTGTCCAACATCAATGAGACGTTGGAGTGCATATACAGGAGAAGAGCGCAGACAGATAAATAAGGGCCGACTGTTGTGGCTCTGGCGTAATAGCATTCCGCTTTGGTCTACTATATTGTGTTACTCAGCTCAACCGCCGCCCGAAAATCCAGGTTTTTTCCTGACATTATTATAATAAGTCCCTCGGACACCTTCCCACCACGACTGAACAGCTAAGACGTCCTTTTTGTATCCACCCTTTTTCTTTTTTCCACCCTCCTCCTCCTCCTCATCCTCCATGGCTGTGAGTGTGGGTACACCCAGCGAAGGACATATTATCTGAGCCAGTAAAAAGGAGCGTATGTTGAAGGGAACAATGTTTTTAACAACTAAACAGTAATATAATTATTGCCTTGTCTACCACATGAGCTCTTTCCCGAGATTTTCCCCTCCTCGTAGTAGTATTATTTCCTGTAGTAATCGTTTTGGATATTAGATTGAGGTTCCCTATCTCGCTCCTTCATTCCAGAAGGCGTATGAGACACAACAATGCTCCTCAAATTTTTTGTTCCTGGTCCGCATTGATGGGAGTTATATATTCCTTCCAACAGAGAGAGAGAGAGAGAGAGAAGAAACCCTGCACCAGCGTAATAATGACAGCTATAGCTTCTTCCCTTTCATCTACCACCGTGTGAAGAGTATGTACATGTGTGTTCTTGGCTCGATCTAAAAATCATTGTTACATTGATGAAGGTGATGAGGTGAATTATTGCAGTAATTTAAAGATACCTTCAGTCCGGCAGACCAGACGGTGGATCGGGCCATGTCTGCCTCCCACCGTACATTTTACTGTGATGGACATTTACACTCCAAGAAGTACCTTCGGTAGTTTTAACCCAATGGGTAATTTCCTTGGGGTCTTTAAAACGAGCGCAGTCCTTATTACCGAGCATTATTAGTCTATCTCACATGAGTGAGAAGTTGAGTCGCTTAAACTGATGATGATCATCATCCCCATGATACCGGCACAAGTTTGCTGAATTCGAAATGGCTATTTCTCAACCATTCTCTCACTCCAGCTGGTTCCTTCGGTATTAGAACCAGCTACTCGTAATAAGCAGTACAACTTGCGGTTGCATACTGTGTGAGGGAAAGGACAGTGAAGCGTTACATAATAATCTCATATACTTAGTCATATGATGTTCAACTTCCATACTGACTTGTAACAAAATTTTCCCCGCAGATACTGCATGTAATATGCTGAAATATTTAAAGCCATCTATAGTCTTTGTTACGACAAGGAGGATGACGACGGAAATTATAAATCGCCCTGTGGTTTATCATATCTCTCTCTTTCGCTCTCCCTTTTCCTCTCTACTCCTCTCCTACCTGTGTTAACGGCCACAGGGGTTGAGTCCCCGTGCTTTACAGCCACATCTGGTCATTCTTAATTATGTCTTAATAATAATAACATATTATGATGATGACGAGGATGGTCATCGTCACAGTGTTGAGCTCTTCAACTCTGCTCAAGTGTCATCGTCATTGTTCCGGCTACCGATCCTTCTTCACTACCGTCTACTCCTTCCTTCACTCTTCGGCGATGAGGATGATGATGCTCAGAAGGAGTAGGTGAATTGCCGCAGATATTAATATGCCCATGAGCTTTCGTATCATATAATGTGTACCGTAGTCTTACCTCAGTTTAAGTTACACTTCAAGCTTCAGTGACCCTGATTGAGGGAAAGATGAAGAGGACAACGGCTGAACCCCTTCATCGAATGATTTTATATCCCACTTGCTCCATCCATACACTACAGAGGGATTCTTTTATTGATTTTAATGGCCAATTAAGCTGTGCGAGAACTCCTCTGTTTCTCTTTGATGTATAGTACTGCAGAGGCAGAGAGGAGGAGAGGATGATAAGAGTCACATATTTTCACAACAACAGTGAAATAAAGTCAAGCTATGTAGGTGCAGTGTTTGGACAGGAATGCAAAGAAGTTGGGAACAAGTGGTGTCAAAAGCTGAAAACCAAAGTCATTTATCCTCTAATTTAAAATTTATGTTCGGACGCTGAAGCTTGTGTGAAGTTCTACGACTTTTTCTCCTCAGTTCCCTTGCATACGCACTTATATATCCTCTCTGCTTACATTACACATACATTTTTCGTTCTAAAGGTGAGACTCCAAATTGGCAACGGGAAAAAGGTAACTGCTGCTGTGGTTTTTGCCATAAGGGGTGTCTTTCTTTCATACAATCACACACACACATTAAAGATTACTTGCTTACACTACATACTCCTCCTTAAGAGAATGTTCCCAGAGAGGTAAACTTACTATCACCGTCACATACATTGCTGACTAACATTCATTCCTCTTATTCTTCATCGTCTTCCAGTATGCTTGCTTGCAAGAAGTTTTTACGTGAGCGTTTTCTTAGCCTGCTGCTCCCACTGATGCTTGTGTGTCCAATGTAAAGGAACACATGCTTGCGGTCGGAAGGTCTTGGAGGGTGCGGGCAACAACTCACACTCAGAGCTTGAGCATTTCAACCCCTACCTTCATTCTGGTTCTAGCAGCCTTTTCTGTCGGACGTGTGTATTGTTGCTGCTGGCTCATCTTCCATTGAATCCTCATTCAACTCTCTTCTCACGCTGCTCTTCTGTCAACTTCTATAACTGCGAGGTGGAAACATCGGAGTCGTGTATCCTGTGTACACATCCTTAAGAATTAACTCGACTGTGAGTGGTTTTTTCGTGCTGCTGGATTATCATTAGAGTAGCAGCACGCAACACGAGAAAATACCTGTTGAGAAGAAGAAATGGATCCCTGCTTTATTATTTAAAATAGCCTCAACAAGTTTGTGAGGCTTGAAGTTGCAACCAGTTGACATTCCTGCGAAATTACTTTACCATTCCGTGTATGTGTTGTTGCTGTTGTTGGTAGGAAGACGAGGCAGATGGACGCGTGAAATTTAACTATTCTCTGGCCATGAGTTTATTATGAAAGACAGTGTTGAGAAGGGGAATTATTGTTCTTAAAGCCGGTCCTCCAATTATACATTCGACTCTGACTTGAGCACAGCGGAGCTTGTGAGGTGTATGTGCATGTCAAGTATGCGCGTTACATGGTTGTTGCTTGTGTGGTTACAAAGTTATATGACTCGTTTCTCAAAACTGTCATGTTAATGTGAATTTTTCCCTCTGGATTATTATTCTTATTATTGCTCTGACAACTTTATTGTTCCCTCTTGAGATCGCACATTCCACAGGAGCAAGACAGTACAAGAGCGAATCCGCATGATAATAACATAAGCATGGCTCAGCTGGAGACCCTTGAAGCCAAAGTAAGTTCTTAATTCTGACTATGTATACGTCACCAACAATCGTAATTACCATTCTTGCACTTTTTCATGTTGGGTTCATGTACGAGCGTGTGTGTGAACTCTGTCATGCTCCATGTCGAAGAGTCAAATGGGGCGGAACGGGAAAATGTAGGAAACGGAGAGTATATGGTGCCTGGGAGATGCTGAATATTAATCAGTCTGCATACGTATGAGATTAAATCTTGATGAGGTCGTTGAAATACGTGAGACTTGGGCTTTAGCATGTGTGATAAATTAAATAGGATGTGTGTGTGTGTGTGTGTGTGTGTGTGTGTGTGTGTGTGTGTGCGTGTGTGCATGTGTGTGTGTGTGCAGCATGAGAGGGAGATAGACACTTGGGAGACAGCAAAGTATCATGTCAACTTGTTGTTCGCTAAGGTGTGTGTGCGTGTAGGTGTGTGTGTATTTTCAGTACATATCAAAGTGTACGTATTGATGGTAAGGGTGTAGAAGTACCGACCTTCAAAGCCACACGGTGAAATCATTTGTACCGTTGTTTTTACTACTCATAACAACGCAATGAGGGAATCATATGGACTAGAGAATAAAGCTCGTCAACTCATCGTTGGATGAATGGGTCCGGTGGAGGAAATATGTAGATACGAGTTAGTTTTTACACACAGTTGACTCGGTTATAGTATCATCATAATTCTAACTGCCAAACTGCTCTGTACCATCATCAACATGATGATCATCACCCAGAGAAAGGTCACAAGGGATTATCTTCGTGGTCGTCGTCTTGGTTGTGTCTTCATTGTACACATCCTTCCCTTATTGTGAGCTTGTCTTCGCGTCGTGGGAACAAATGACCTGCTTTTGCTACGTACTTGGCAATAATGAAAACAAGAGCCATCATTTTTCTGCCACCCCACCTCGGTCAGAAAGCCGTCAGCTCTATGTAACAACAACAACCTTATTTTTTTCCCTGCCATTTCCTATCTTCTTCAACTGAACACGCTCAAGCCCGTAAGATGTTATAATTTATGTTACACGATAGTAGAGTACTTTGTTTGCCAACTTACCAGCACATCAACCACGGATGAGTGTGGGTTTGTGGACACACATGAGCCTTGTGCATCGTGCGACTTTATTACTGACGATCATGTCAGAATAGTACTATTGCTTCGTGTTCTTTTTCTTCATCCGTGTGCATATGTTCTTGAACAAATAATCGGTTTGATTCGGTAGGCAATAATACCTTGTGGGAAAAGGGGGCCGTATTAATTGGATTAAACCATCAAGCGATGCACGAACCGTGCTACAACACAGTTTTTTGTAAATCAACCATTTGTCATGAATTCGGGAAAATTATGAGGCAAAAAGCCGTGTTGCATACATATGTATTACGAAGCAGTGGTCTAGTTCTGTCTTAAGATCTCAAGTTGAGCAATGAAGACAAATATTGAGGGGGGTACATACGGAGAAACATATGGATTTGGACTGCCATACATTGCGCCGAAAATGTAGTCTTATACAGTACGTGCTGCTCAAGCTGAGTTCTCTTCAATTAGTATGCCTACTTCATGAATTGCAATCGAATTCATACAGCTATAGCTACTGTGAGCGAGAGAAATAATTCAGGCTGAGTGTGTTTTATGATGAAACTGGTATTTAACCGCGCTGGGAAGAGCTGAGGATGTGGAGAAGTGCCTTAGGTGTGACATGATGGTGGTAGCAAAACTTATAATGAGTAGCCGTTTTCCCACCATTTTACGCTGCGGCCTAAAGCATGATCCCGCTTGTTCTCTTGCACTTGGATGGTGCTCGTATATTGAACCATGAAGTTAGTTAGTCATCATCGCAGTTCCTTCCGTCGTCCATGCCATGCCGAGGGTGCAGTAGACCACGAATCCTCCCCACCGATGTCTACGCAGTTCACGTTCTTCCTGTCTCGGTGGGACATGCTGCTTCAATGTCGTGTGCTCATATCGTGTCCAACTGAGTGCTAGCCCCATGAGGGAAATTCCACAAAATTTTCTCTGGTTTTTACCAAACTCCTCAAAGCATGCTCACTCATCTATCTGTAGGTGTGTATGACATGTAATTTTTCCTGGAATTTCTACATGGTTTTTGTGCATTGTTGTGGATGTGAACGCCTTATGGGCGTTTGGAGCCATTAATATGACTCAACCGACCTTATTTTCACAGCATTTACATAGTTTTGAATACTTTGGCAACAAAGGCGATGGTAGTAAAATGGTGGCAGTACAACAAAACCCATTTTATAACTTCACGTTCGTGAGTGCTTGTAGTGGAACAACGCAAGCATTACTGTAGTATGATGCCAGGATTGCTGTGCAACAGGTTTATCGGACATTTGGGAGCAAGCACACGCTGTTGCTTCTGCTGGTCCTTGTAATTAAATAATTATCTCGGCACAAGCCCATGATGATGATAATTCAGCAGCATCAGCATTAGTTCATCGATCAGCGCAGCCCACCTATATTCTCTTCATTAGAGGCCGGGCGAGTCAGTGGAATGTTGAGTCATTTACGGGATTCAATATGAGCACTTTTTTTGCATATAGTTATAATAATGAAAGCACGGTAGTGTTTCTAAGGGCTATTCAGAGACTCGTTAGTAACAAGACTCTTATCTTACACACACGCAGTCTATCTCAATGTTTTTATTCATTTTATTCCGCGTCATCCTATATTTATTATTGGAAAAGCACGTTCCCATCTGCATAGGAAAATGCTCTCTCTTGGGCGTCGAAGCGTGCCTCACGTTCTTGACAAGAAGTGGGTGAATATTGTCTGTCAGTTGTAGCCTGCAAACTACTGGGTTTGACTTATTGTACGCTCCTTGCATCTTCTTTCCTCGCAAACTCAGATATAGACGCAAACACACGCACTTGGACAGCATCTGTTCAACATGTCCAAGTCATTCAGTCAGTGACGGACAGCAAAGTGGTATTAGAGGCGCTATGAAGGATGTATTTGTCTGTCAAAATGACTGTTTTTTTAGCAGTGGAGGGAAAAAATCATGTTCTCAGCTCTAATCACGACCACCCGGTCTAATTTTAAAGCTGACCCCGTAGTTGTGCTAATGAGAGTTTCCCTCCTCCTTTGCAAACAAAAGGTCATGTACAGAGAGGTTGGTGTAGGGCAATGGATTTCCCAGGGTAGGTTAATGTCATCATTTCCGCGATACTGACACAGTTATATTTTCTCCTGACCAACACCATCAGGCGTAAGCACTTTGGACATTCGTGCGATAAATTGCTGTTTAGCGACTTTAGAAAATTGTGATGAGAGGAGTGGCGTGTTGACGTTGTTATTCTTGTTCCTGTGCCCAGATTGTGGACATCTGAAATATTTTCAAGCTTCTTCATTTCACCCTCTCCATTCATTATTCTTCTGTTACTAGAATGAACAAAATGATTGAAAAAAGAAGGAGAGCAGGGAGTAAGGAGTGGAGTGTTGATGATTGCTGTTGAAATGAGAGCAAAGTGAGTTCCTTGCCAGGGAGAGGTTGCACAAGCAGCCATTTAACCGTATCATGTTTATAATTATTAGGAAGCCACAGAGCTACACATTTGCTGAAATGAGCTCATCAAAGAGCTATAAGAATTTGTTTCATGCAGAGCACTACTGTGGATTTAGAAATGGATGAAAGATTAAGTGCATATTCATGCTATGTCATGGTATTTCCGTCGTAATTATACATCCGCAATGGGGGGAAAAAGCCAATTTTTCTCCTGCTTAAGGATGCGTGTAGGATTCTGTGGGCGAATAGTCCCTCTCCTCTATTTGTTGTGACGGGAGGGAAAGGAGACAAAAATGTGCCCAAGGTTCACTCTCAATAGCCATAACGCTGACAGGATTTTTATCGTGGAAACACATTAAGATCGCTTCAATGATAGTATTCAACAAATAAGTTAAAATGTATCAATTTTTCTGTTGCAGTCATGCACTAGTAATGCAGGCAAGCCACCACAACATGCGGGCGGATTTTTCCACGGCCCCACAATCTTATCATCATGAGAGTTGTGAAAAGTAATTAGCTAGCCTATAGAATGCCCAGCATAATTTCTGCAAACTTAAACGTGGAACACGACTGATTTGTCAGGGACTTGTGAAAATGGCAGTGCAATCAGGGTTGAGCTGTTCGGCTAAATGCCAAAGATATAGCAAGGGCTCAAAATAATTGTGCTTGCAATTCAATCTTGTCCGACCAATGGTGTAACCTTCATCTATGTATGAAAGATTACAATTACAGAAATTACATGGACGGGAGCAATTATTATTACAAGTAGCAGAATAGTATTCCCTCGTTGAGAAACCATGATTTGGATTTGAAGATCCTGCTATATACTTGCGGCTAACTGAACCATGTCTGTAAGTTAATATTTGCCCCTCCAGATTCCTACTATCTAGTGAATGATGATGATTACAAGTATGTGTTGCAACCCAATAAATTGTATTTCTACACAACTAACATCCAAGCAGGTTGGAAAGTAGGAAGATGAGCAGGAGAATGAATGCTTTGGTTGCAATTCAACTTCGCCATTGTGAAGAGACAGTAATTAGGATATCAAAAATTAGTTGATTATTATAATAGCAGAGAAGCAAAGGGAAGAAGATTACTTATTACTCCGTCAGAGACAGCATGAGGTTAGAGTGCATCTTTTGTGCTCTCGGCTGCAGGCATGCACACTTGCATGAAACTCGTTTAAGTGATTGGCTTGTGGAATAATTAAAATATAATAATTCGCTCCTGTTATTATTCTGTGAGAGATGGAAAGCTGTAAGGCGAGCAGAGATGCTGTTGTTCATCCTGATTGTCTCACCTAGCATAGAAACAGATTCTCAATTTGATGATGATATGAGATGAGAAGTGGACGTGGCGTCTGTACAAGCATTTCCAACATGTGCTTCAAGTGGTTGGTTGGTAAATCTAATTTGCTTCTTTGATTTTTGATGAGGAGGAAAAGACTGACCACCCTGACACTAGATAGATTCCTGATGGGATCTTGACAAACATGTAACGGCATTGTAATGCAATAGAGATTGAACAGAGGACGGTGAACAGTAATAATTATCTTAATGGCTTTTACTAGGTCGCTCCTCATTTGATTTTTCGTCCCAGGTGATTCGTCTTCATTCAGCAGCAGTAACTGCTGTCTTGTCATTGCCTCGTTATAGCGTCTCTTTTATTCACTGTTCAGCAGTGTGTCGTGACATTGTCTTGTAATGCAGGAACGTATATGTGCATTGCGAAACTCGCCATTTCAGAGTGCTAAACAAAAGACAGTAAAATTTTAATTAATTAGCATAATTGTTTTACACAGGGTATAACTGTTTCGTCAGAGAGAGAGAGAGAGAGAGAAAAAAAAATCACAATAACAAAGCGTGGTGTATGAGATTTGAAAAGTGCCCCACGTGTGTGTGTGTATTGTTTGCGTTGTTTGAAGATGATGAAGAAAAAGGAGCCACACACTGAGTGATTGTTTCAACAGCAGTCGCATACGGACAGTCATGTACAAGATTCCAATGAGCGATTCATTTAGTCACATCCTTCTCTGTCAATGCTCTAATGAATGTTAAGAAATGACTGCGTTCTTTTATCCAAGTGTTAGATTCTCCACCTTCATGCGAGTGAATAAAAAAACAAATAAATCAGATGAATTGACACTGTGATGCCATCATTGAATTATAACACCCGACCATGTAATCAGATATTCATCTAGTGGGTGCTACGGGAATTTTGCATTGCAAATTATTATTGCCTACGGTATTCTTCCTTAAGGACCTCCTTGTGAGTCCGACTAATCAGTAATCTGCTCAAGCATACTCATTCAAGCTTAGAAAAGTCATGAGAGTGAGAGATGATAATAGGGACCACGTTGTTGTTTTGTTGTTCCTCTCCCTGATCTTAATCTTAATTCCAATTACCAGTGTTATTGTTTCTCTGCTTTACAGATGGCCAGCATTGAAGTTTCCTTGTCATCCATGCTACCCCGGAGAAAGCGACATGGGACCTCCCGAAGTCTTCACTCAGCCCATTTGACCACCAATAATGGACCATCCTCTGTCATCCGTGATTTTCACAAGGAGCTCGAGCATTACAAACAGTCTGTGAAAGATAAAGAAAATCTGATCCTTAAGTAAGTGAACTGGCCAGTTTCTGGCATGTAGTATTTTATTTGTCTTTTTTCAGTCTTTCTGGTTTGCGTGGCTTGGGCTTGGGTACAGCCTTGACCTTCTGTCTATAAAGTTCTCTTGAAAAAGTGGAATGCAGCCATTAAGAGTATTTGACTGAGAGAGAAAGATATCGAGAAGAGCTGGATTTTTTGCAGTTATTACCCCTGATGATGATGATGGGCTGCATTTTTAAGAGTTCTGTCTACGCTTTGGTATGCCATTGATTCCATGACCAAGAATCCTTTCGGTTGCAGTTCTAATGCGCTTTTCAGTTTCACGTTCTCGGTATGAACAAGATTCACAGGCCAATAAACATTGTCAGCTTGAACTAAACAGTGATAATCGTCGTAAGTTTATATGCAGAAAGGTGGAGGCACGAGAGAGATCATTATTTTTATTTTCAATGGGCTGTTGTCATTCTCATTTAGTAGTTTCAGCTTCTGAATAGCTCGCGTCGTGAGAAATAACGCCCCTGTATGTGTGCTATTATTAATGAAAATGTTTTTACTCATGTAAACTATAAAAGAGTGGCGGCATTTATTTGCAGCAGGCTTAACCATGATGGGAGCTTTCATCAGCCGCGCCTAAAATTATTTATCCTTCGCTGTTGTTGTTGTTGTCGATTTTAGAGAAGTAACTTTCTTTGCAGACAAAGCCAATTCACGTGCACATATTCGTGCAACCAGCAACGGACAGCAAGACTTCGTATAACCTTCCATAGGTTTCGCAATTTAGCATTTGTATGCCCCATAGGATCACAATCGCAATTATTCTTAGCAGTAGTCGGTCAACAGTAGATTCAATTCAGTCGTTGTAACAAATCAAATTCATTCGTGCGAATAATATTAAATGCGGTACATCGTCATTGTGAAAGTAGAAATCAAATCAAAACCGATTAGAGCATTGGACCAGTACACACGTGGCACAGGGGTCACACATTAACAAGTAGCCTAAATGGACATTCAGCGTGTGCCAGTGTTAGGAATGGGTAAAGGTTTGGCGGATTGGTTTTTGCAACTTCCATTCAGTCGAGTGTACTCATGTTGACACGCAAAGTGACTGACATGAGTGCAGGAGTACATTGCACACAGAGGAATTATGATGATTGGTTTCGGAACAAGTTTTGATCTAAAAGCGAAGGTAAAAATCGTGCCATCGTAAGTAAAATGAATTAGTAAGGAAAAATGGATACAAATAAGAGGCTCTCACAAGTAGATTGAGAGAGAGAGAAGTATGAGTTTAGTAAGTAGTAGGGAGCTGTAAACATATTTTATAGAACCAGAGGTAAAGTTACAGGATTATGGCAGCGTTTAGGGAATGCCTTGGGTAATTATCCATTAACCGTGATGCTTGGGTTCGAGGGGTGCCTTGCCTTGCGGTACTCTCAGGGTCAAGCGGATAGAGATTTTTATCTTGCTTACGGCGGAGACTTGTACTCACCTTTTTTCACCATTTCCTCCCAGCTGCCTCCAGATGCTGTTGGTCGTCTTTTTATTATCAAAATAATCGCCGGCGGCCCCAAAAAGCCCCTTGAGTCCATTATAAAATCTCAGAGCGTATGTGTGAGTCTGAAATGTACGCGGGATACGGAAGGTATCTTCTATAAATAACATCTAATCTTTATGCCGTTTGTGAGGGCCTGTCATAACGACAACAACAAAGACATATAACGAGGAGGGGATAATACTGGTGAAATTCGACTGATTAAATAACCACATGATAAAGAGAAATGACAGCTATTGGGCTCCTTAGTCATTTAGAACTATAAATAATGCAGATGATGAAGGAGAAGTTAATGAATGATATTTTTCACTGTATTTGCAGCCTACAGTCACAGCTGCGCAAGCTATCCAAACGAAAGTTAGTCCATGGTTCAATAACTTCAACGGACAGTGGAGTCGTCTCCCTACGGATACTTAGTGAGAATGAGCGGAAAGCTGCCGAAGAAAGATTATCCCAATTGGACAAAGATATGGAAATTAAGCGAAGTGAAATCAAACGAATTAATCAACGTCTTGAGAATCTTCATCCTTCCGAGTAAGTATGGATTTGTGGATGTATGAATACTTAGCGTCAATGTGTACGTATACTTTCCTTTTTAGATGTTAGCCCGTATATATGTGACTGCTTGACATATTCATGCGTATATGTTTAGCGACGATTTTAATGATTTCTTTCTATGCTATGTCTTGCTAAATAGCTCTCATTCAATTGAAGACGATGCAGCTCCCGGTGCCCAAGAGATTTTCAATAATCATTTGCATATTCTTACCAACATGAATGGACACACAGCTCGAAGTGTCCTTGATGAATGGGGTGTTGCTTGTGAAAGTGTAGTAGATGAAAAAGCAAAACAATTGTTGTATACAGAGGGTTTTAGTTTAAACAGCATTCTTCCAACATTTTAGGTATGCTCAAAAGCTATCCTCCTGTCAGTCAAAAGTCAAGGAGGTTTAGTGCTAAGGCAGCATCACGTGGGCGGTTCATACTTTTTCATGGAGCACAGACCATTCTATAGTTGCTTTTGTGGATTAAGATAAAGATTTCCAGTGTGGTGACTGATTTCCGGTCCTTTTCTGCCATGACTCATAGTAGGAGTAGTGATTGTTGTGAGAGCAGTAGGGCAAAGCCAAGCCCTGGCTGAGTCAGAGAGTTCGTGAAGAAGTTTTTTGTACCCTTAATCGCCACAGGCCAGCCATGCTGCCTCCTCCGTAACTATTATGTACATTTTAGTATAACTCTGCCTTGCCAATGAGTCGCCATAGCATCCTTTTTCTTATTGTTATTACTATTATTGTTGAGACCTGCACAATGATGTATGACGTCCATGAAGTAGCGTCCAATATATTTATTAGGAAACTTCAATAGTTGTCATGAAAGGAGTCGAAAGAAAACAACCATGTGTGTTCCAGCTGAATAACTCTCATACTGAATTATGGCGAACAATGAGGATACGCTCTACTTCTACCTAAAGCATCTCACACTTGGTTTTAAAATGAGAATGAAAGGGTGACATGATGATCCCCGTTGCGTCACAACTTCTGAATTATTTTTTCCTCACTCACTCACAAAGGCTTGGTCCTAAATCCCTTTATGTGCTCTGATGATGCATAATAATTGGGCAGTATGAAGTAAAATAGATGATTATTTCTGCCAATACTATTATGACGACGACGAAGAAGAGAATAATGCCTGAACTGTACCAACTCATCATTTGGACTTGCATGTGTCAGAACTTTTGGTAGGGGCGTTGGAGAACCACCATGCGCATCAAGAGAATGCAAATGAAAGTGCTAATTGTTTAGAGATTTTTTTCCTATTAGCAGTCAGTCCTGCAAAGTAGAATTGATGTTTGTGTGGGAGACATAAAAGAGGAAATAATAGCTCGGTTGTGCGAGCCATCATTACTTTGCTGTTTTGCGTTGGTATGATTGTGTTATGGTATGTGAAAGGATAGAATGGGGTAAAATCCTTAAAACTCTATCTCACTTGTATGTCCTCTTTGTTTACACAGCAACATTGATGTCCGAATCGAACAAGCTGAGTTGGAGTACGAGCTAGAAAGAGAGGAGCTGAATCTGATGAATATGCAAGAAGAGCGAAGAAACCTTCATACCATTCTGGATGACAATGATGCGTTTCAGAAGCGGACTGAAAACTCCTTGTTCACGTAAAACAAGAATCTTCTCGCCACCTCCTCTATATTTCTTTTCAACAAATCCACATTGCTCATATGGAGATGATAAACATCCTCTTTGTCCTCTATGCAGTAACATTGGCAAGACTAAGTCAGAGTAATTGTTATTGCTCACTGAGATAAGGAGTAATCTTGTATGAATATTCTGTAGGTCCCGCATGCGTGTTGTAGGATTTGCTTTATTTGTTTTTTTATGAGATTGCTCAATCACCTTTGCCTCTCCGGTAACCTTGAACATGTATTTACTGCTTGTATACAGCTGGCCGGGGAGGCACTGAAACAATTAATTTACAACTATCTCACCTTTTCCCTCTTGGCATTACCGAATACGTTTCTTGGTAGGCAGTAATTGTCAAACGCTCCCGTCCACTTTTCCTCTGTTAACAGGGAGCCACTTTCTCAACTCCTTTGTTTGCTCTCCCGTTAAGATGGGATGAGATTTTTTTTCCTTGTAGAAATTGCGTTCCGCTTCCATTCACATACATGGTTGCAATTTTAGTCATTACTCCCTATTATCTGTATACTGGCTGACACTGTCAATGTTCTTTGTTCATTGTAGTCGTAATAGGTAAGGAGGATTATTGTGAAACATGTTAGTGTTGATGAGAGAAGGTAAAAGTCAGATAGACTTCCATGTCAAGCCGTGTCTCCCTTTCCATAAGAAGACACGGATACATGAGCGAGCTTATTTGCTCTCCATGCTCTGACATGCGTCGGCAATTGATAATACGCGATTAAGATGGAGAACGAGTAGGATTTTCAGCGTGACCAATTAAGTCTTTTTCCTCTCATTTCATACAAATATCATCCTCAAATCTGAGCACTTCATTATGTGTCAACAAGAAAAATGTTTCACTTTCATCACCCCAGCAAGCCTTCAATTAAATGAAATGTTGATGATGATGACTGTTTGTGCTTTGCAGCTCAATGCCACTCAACACGCACGTGGCAGTGCATTCCTTTGAGGTGGTTTATGGTGCTCAGAACCCTTGTTTCACTCTAGGCAAGCGGGAGGACAAGAGTGGGACCTATGTAACCTGGACTAAAGATGACCTGAAAACACTGAAAAGAGGAGACAGGTGAGACTGTTGCACATATATGTTTTCAGCAGCTTTCTTCTGACATGCTCCATATCGGTTCATCATCACAATCACAACATGCTGAAATGTGGTAAATGCAGAAAGGCCAAGCATTATAACGTGCGGTCATTACACTCGCTGCAATAATGTTATTAAACGGAGCTTTTCTCGTCGTCCTTTGTTTTCCCCTTGATTCCTCCAATTCGGGGGAGAGTTGTAATCATTCTACTAATCAAACAAAAGGGGAAATTCTCTCACACGCTACAACTACGAGTACTATTATTATTTATTATTATAATTATTCCTATCGTCATTATCATTCTTGGGGCCGAGTGGCTTTGGCTCTGTGTAATTACGTTGGTGTACGTCCCATCTAAAGGCTCAACAACTTTTGTTTCCTTGCAGGATAATTGAGATCAACGGAACCATTGTCATATCGAAGGGCGTGAATCGGATAGAAGAGTTTTGGTCTGAGAGTGAGCAGATTCCGACGGAGGAGGAACTTTCATCACATCCGCTGCGGCTGGTCATTATGAGAACACCTCCGCCGCCCCCTCCTCCAAGGGCACCTAACAGAGAGTTGCATGTAAGATGCTCATTCTATAGCTGACATCAGCGAAGAAGAGTGATTTGATGATGGAAACTTTCAAGTTTAAATGAGACTACTACGTTATGGTTGTTTTTTGTGCGTATGCTCAGACTATTCGAGAAGAACTTGCACTTGTCACGGCTAAACTGGAACAAGTGAACGGGGAAAAACGTGATATGCAGGCTTTGTGCCAAAGGTTACAAAAGGAGCAGCAGATACAAGTTGAAGAGACAGAGAAGTACAGGACTGAGGCTGAGAAGCTGTCCAAGGAGAGAGATAACCTGAAAACAGAGTCTGTCCGGCTGAAACATCGTATTTCATATCTAGAGGAACAGGTATGTGTTTTATGAGGTCATGTATTCATTGTCTCAATGTCCTCTAAATTTCATATGCGACATGAACATAAATGAATTATGGTTACATTATGATCATGTTGACAAACCAGGTGACGGACCTCCTTCATCGTAAAGAAATCAACAATCAGGCCTTCACTGTTTTTCAAAAGGGCAACCATAAAACTATTGTGTCCGAGCCCATCAAGCCAGGTCAAAGTCGATCAGGAAGTCCTACAAGGCCACCAAGCGTTACTTCTTCCAGGTTTAGCACGCTGCATTAATTCTTAATTACAGTGGAATTGAATTTTAAATAAGCTAAATGAAATTTGTGGGGATGCTTTAGACCGGAAAGTAGACAGGCACTGAAGACTAGGCTATGGGAGACATTTAGGCGAGCAACGTCCAATGATTGCCGATCTGTCTGCTCTATGGATTCCCGGAAAACAAGTGAAAGCGGTTACTTCAGGAAGAGGTCCGAGTCGAAGAAGAAGTTGAAACCACAGCCACCGACGAAACCAGTGAGATTGTCCCTCCAAAAAGCTACAAGCACAACGAATGTGTATCCCTCTGAGGTGCCGGAAATGAACCCAGGTCTGAAGCGATCAAACTACAGCGAAAACACCCTGTTACCTGATTGGACATCAGATTGTCTATTATCGGAGCCTGAACAAAGTCCCAGGAAGCCAAAAAAGAGTGGGAAGCATGGGATTCGGTGGCCCTCATTGCGTCCTGCCAGCAGTATGAGTTACACCATGAGCAGTAGAAGTAACGAAGTAGCCAACTTTTAGCTTTCAGTACACTACGTACGCTGTATAAGCTTTACGAAATCATCTTCGGTTGATTCCATTGTATTCCACTTGTGACAATTTCTGTATGATTTTAAATATTTTATATTCCATCTTAATGTACGTTTTACGTCAAGTTAAAAGCTAGCAAAAATAAAGATGAAGGATGGTATGAATCGTTGAAAATTTGTGGTCGCTTCGCAGATGCCACTTGGGCACGAAGAAAAGTTGACACAGCGTGTGGATGATGGATGGATACATTTAATTTACTTCAACAATGGGCGGGCAAACGCATGGCTCACAACGTTAATTAATGGTTTCTATTATTATCATTACTATTATTGCTTTAACTGTAGGACATCTGCTACTAATAATTATAAAACAATCATCATGAATTGCATTGCTGCTAAACCAACTTGTTACAAACAATCATCTACGCTAACACATTTGCGTTGATTTTCCATATTGCTATTTCCATCAAATTTATCGCATTACTTGGTTCCAACAGTTAAACTGATTGACCACTGGTATTCCACAGTTGGTCATCTGGTGCACTTAACATTTGTATGTCAATCTACCACTGAGAGATTTTCCCATCAGCGGCATCATTTATCCCTTTACCATCATCACATCATGCCAAAAAGAATAGCAGTGGTCTTTCATATCCTTTGGTAATTTTCTCATTATTTTCCTCAAGAATAATCTTCGCAAAATGCTCATATTTTATCAACACATGTATAAAATCGAGGCAATAGTTTTCGCTATGTACACATTTCGCCTGAACCTTCGATGATTCGTTTAAATATTCAACGGAGTTAAGACACAACATGGAAACTACCCCGCAACATCACTATACGCTTGATCACACACAACAGAAATAGCAAGTTTAGCCTGCTTTGTGTGCGTGGCAAGCTTTGATGGATCATCTTACCCTCTAAATTTAACACACAAGGATCTGGATTACATTTCTCTTGCCCTGCAAATACAGTAAAAAACAATTCCGCTTTATTCAGTGGAATGTCCAGCTTCGTGTGTTTCCCATACTGCTCAGCCAGTTTCAGAACTTTAAAACCTTCTGAACTGCTTCTTGAATTTTTCGAAATGGAAGTCATCAGTAGCTTTCTCTCCTTTTTCCTTTTCTACTGATGATCCAAGAAGTTCGGGTTCGGCTCCAACTACCACTACCTTCTTAGGCTTCTCTGGCTCCTTGATTCGTCTCTTGGAAGGAACTCCATTGGGTTCTTCTATGTTGACTGTGAAATACAATAAAAGGTGATTAGTTTATGCAGTTCTTTGAAAATTAAAGCGCCGAACTGATGCGTTCATTACATCGGTTATGTTGCACGAAATTGACAGCCATGTTTGTGGGAACGAACTGTGATGGACCCTCTTTTTTGTTAAGTCTGTCGAGAAGTATTTTTTCTTTTGCATCTTCAGTAGCGATGATATTTCGTATTTTTACACTAGTAAAAGAATGGTTGTTAAAAAAACAGGGCATACAAAACAGATTTGATGATTGTACTCAAGCTTACTCGACGCCCAAATCTACTTCTGGAATTCCACTCAACATCTGATTGGATAACATTTCCTCAGATTTGTCACTACTTGATTTTCTCAAATATTCTGGGACTGCCATTAGTGCTGCTTCTTCTGGACTGAGGAATTTAGGAGTTTGTAAGTCTCCTTGACCAGCAAGGCCCATGTCTTTCTTCCGTTTCTTCAGCTCCTCATCAATGTACTTCAACCTGTTTACAAAACAATTATTTAGTTGCATCAGGTACGTGGAATGACAGCTAAACTACAACGACAGCTTACATTTCAGCATCTTCATCTCTTGTGTTGGTTTCGGCGGAAAACTGCGTTCCAATTCCAACGTCATATGCATCATCGTTCGACTGGAATTTACCGTTCTTTATCGCCTCCATGTCCACCATGCCACCTTTCTGAGACTTGAATGGATCATTCCCCTACGATGAAGAATAGGACCAAAAATGCACTCAAATCTTTCCGGTTTAAGCCTCAAGTAATTTAAAACTCATGGCACTATACCCCCAATGCTTCTTCTTCTGGGGCTACCTTCTTCCCCAGTGCTAAACTGATCACGTTGACACCATGGGGACGCTGACGGAGCTTCCGAAGCTCCTTATGGGCTTCCAGTTTCTCCCTGCAATGATCCAATCAAAATTTTAATCACACAATCCTCCTTTACTTCATGCTATTTTACAAAAAATTCGTCAAGACAAACATACACGACTTGAACGTCTTCATCTTCTTTCAGTCCCTCCTTATCACTTTCAGGCGATTTGGAGCGTCTCCGTAAATTCCGCTTCTTTCCCTTCCTCTTGAATACTATTTGCTCAGAGATTTTGAGATCGTCACTTCCACCGTTCGATTCCATTATCAACCTACCCAGGGTCCTCTCTTATTTATTTTGAATATTTTCAAACTCCAGTACATGCACTCTCACACAATTCAAGGTCAAAATATACTTGCAACTTAGGCTTTGTCTTAAAAACTACATTCAAGATTTCCTTCCAGGTCTTTTCGTTAAAATTTCTTCATGGAAATATTCCAAGACGGAGAGAGTCACAGAGATTGTTCGTTTCTCGAAGGACGATTTGAGTTTCCCTCCTTTTACTTTGCCTAAATGGTCGTAGATTCAATGGGGAGATTTGCGGACGCGGACACAATTTTATTGCTCCCACTTTGGCGTGATTTACTCCAACATTTTATGGTGGGGAAAAATCAACGTTTTTGCATTATGATGAGAAAAAAAATCCAATGCCTACACTAGTAATGGACATCTAAATTAAGCTTGGTGACGCTGTAGTATAACATTGCGATATTGTATTGTCCTATGTAAAGCACTTTGCTAAGAATAATCCCTAATCCCTGGATTCTGTGTATTTGGAATTGAAATAAGCCGAAACTCAAGAGCTTAAGGCTGTTGCCATGGATGGATGTTCATTCAGTGGTTTTTTACATGACAACTTTTCTGCTACCAGAAGAAGCGCCGTATTAGTAAAAATTCTCATTTAACTTTGAGGAGATTAGTTAATTAACTGGCTTGTTTGTAAAAAGGTGATTAAAACTTTTAGCTGTGACGAATTAACATTCATTTATTTAAACTTTTTGTTTGGATTTTTGAGAGTACAACAGTTTCTTCGGTCTCAAATCGAATCAGTGCCACAGTGGGAGGGGAATGAAAGAACTGAAGAGCTTCACGATACAAACCGCATTTGTGACAAACAGCGATGGAAATGCTTCTGTTGGAGTTAGGTCTCTATTCTACTCGGCAGACCCTAACCCGCTTATCCTTTGGGAACGAAATGTATACCTACAGGAGTTTGATTAAATTCAAAGAAATATTTGTTACTAGGAGTCTTGGTAGTTCTCTCCTAATGGCTGTTTAGCTCTATTCCACTCCTGTGTATAGTTGAGCCATACACAGAGATGGTCATATAGGTTGTGGAAATTTGATTCACAATAGCACGCCGTAATTGGCCAGCAAACAAGCCTGGACAGAGATTAGTTCTTGTGTTATTTTGGGAATACAAGAGTTTTGTAAGAGTTTCCTAATTGCCAAACTTTAATCAGCTTGGCGTAGTTTGGGAAGGTTTGGATATGAGGAAACACGTACGAGACAGCTGATAGATGAGCTTAAAATGGTACAGGAGCTAGTAAGCATGTGTAAACTTGTTTTGGTGTTTCTATCAACGCATGGTGTAGTTTTCCAGTGGACAGAGGGCGAAAACATTTTGATGAAATGGATTTTCTTTGCAAAAGGTCCCTTCCGGGAGGCTTCACACCGTTTCCGACACGTCCATTCATTGCAATGTCATAGAGCTGACCGCAGAGAATCCTTCCGCCAACTACATAGCCATTCCTGTTCATCCTTTCGATAGTCTTCACATTCAGCAACCCATCTTCGTCATGGTCGTCAAAAACATTCATCATTGTTTCACATTTGAAATGAAGGCAAGTTGCTGACAATTTACTTATCACAGAATCCCCAGAGAAGGACAATGTAGATCCTGTGATCTACTTAATTGATGGGATGCATTAGTGTGCTGCTAGCGTGTTATGTATTTACCTACAGATCCTGGATAGTGCCGGGAAGGAAAGGAGATTAAGAGGAAGTACGCTGGAGAGGGATTTGAAAGTACAGGAAGAGGAGTGCACACTTCCACTACATTTTACTGACGGATGGAATCAAGTTCAGATCGATCTCGATGACTTCACCCAACGTTGCTTTGGGACTGATTATAAGGAAACCAGGTCCATTAAGGTCTCATCTAACTGCCAACTTCACAGAGTGAGTAACAGAAATTCGGACTCGCTCTTTTGGGCAGAAACTTGGCGTAAAACTGTTGCTCAATATGAAACTTTTCCAGGTTTATTTTTGCCAAAGTGTCAACAATAACCATCCTCACAAGTTCTCAAGTTCGTCGATGCTTCACTCCAATCTGGACACATCGCCCGGCGGCAGTGGGGACGGATTTGGTGTTCCATTCCATTAATTCTGAAGCTCGCAGCTTGATGAACATTATGTCTGTTAGCATATTTCAATATCATGAATAGGCGCATGAGTGCAGAAACAATTGTTCTTGAGGAAGTTCAAGTCGCGTGAGCTGCCATCAGTATCGCTTGATGCCATTGAATGTTGCAGTCAATTCTGTTACTGGTCCCTGATTATATCATAAAGACTTTTCAGTCACTCACTTCCAACTCACTTGAGACAAATAAAGCTTGAGAGAAATGGAGACAGAATAAGGAGAATTTCGTGCTTAAGACGTTGCCATCTTAAGTCCAGATCAAACATCAATGTCCAGTTAGAAAGGAGGCTGTGAGATATAGAGATTTTTTTAGTGCCCGACTGCCCCACACATTGAATTCGATGAAATAGTAATAAGTGGCGTTGCCAAAGCATTAGAATTCAAAGTGGACGGGGAGTTGAGCTAAGCCTTCGCTCATAGACATGGAATCTGTTCGTCGTGGAGATAGCGGGAGAAAGCGGTCAAATTGAGAGGACAGGATTTTTCATCTATATATTTTTGGCAAGAGCAACTTCGAAATGTGCCACAGATGATGCTCACATTGTAAGGACCACAGGACGATAGTATATTTTTCCCCACTCCTTTATGCATTTATAGGTCTACATGGTAGCCGCCTACGAAAACTCCGACCAGTGCGAACTTTCTCTTGTCTCACTTTCACTCGTCTTCAGTTGAAGCTCTCTCTCTCTCTCTCTCTCTCTCTCTCTCTCACACACACACACACACACACACACACACACACACACACACGCACACACACACACACAAACACACCAGCTTTCTCTCCATTTAGCATGCTCTTCGTCTTCCTATTTGGTTTCACTGTAACAGCTTCACTCTCCTCAGTTGCTTCTCCTCGGCCTGACCGACACTGTAGCTTTGTACTCACTCCAACGCACCCACCCACTCACTGTGTCTCTATTACCTTCCTGCACAGATTCCCAGTTAGACAGATCACCAACACTTTTACCATTCGACCCATAGCACCAAAGAAACTGACAATAATACTTGGCCTTTCTAACTCCTATTTCATTCCAAACACGCATTGGTACTGAGACTCGGACGACAGAGTTTCATATGTAGAAGCACTCTTCCCTTATTCACACAGCCATCACGTACCCTTAAACGCGAGCAGTAGACTTACGAAAACAGTCTTACTGTATCAAACAATATCTGTAATAGCAGGAGAAACAGAACCAAAGAAGGCTTATACAATTTGCGTAAAATACAATAACATTAGTGCCCACACACATACCATAGGCGTGAGCTGTTACTTCTATTTTCCCCTCTCAGGCTATTTTTCTACAACAATCAGTCAAGTATTGTAACAGATTCAAATTTGAATTCATGATTGACAACTATCATAATGAACGTGTCTCGCACACACGTTGTCTTTAGGTCTTAGGTGCCTGTATACCGTCAATAGAGAAGGGAAGAAGGTCCTTAATCTAGTGCTTAGATTTATCTATTTATCTGAGTCACTCCCTTTTCCATCCACCTTCCTCACAAACCTTAATACCTCTATTGACTGATTTGCGCAAAATATATTCGTCGTTATAATTGATAATAATAATTGGACATAATATAAAAATATTTATTTTCCTCAAGCTACCTTACGCAGCAAAGGAGACAATAACAATAATTACGTGCACGTTTTGGACCTTGAGTTTTCTGTTCCTCACTCTTGTCGTGCCCAGGGAATCTACACTCTGGAGCTAAGCTGTTCCACTTACGGGACTGGAAGCAAACGCTATAATTAAGGTAAATTAACAACTATTTTGTCTCCTACTTACTACTAATTAGTTGTTAAAGTACAGTAAGGTAACTATTCATTTCGAGTTTCCTTTCACTGCCTTTGGAGTATGCTGTTACACATTTATATTTGCGGTAGTTCTTAGGGTGCGCTCATTCGCAAGTATAAAGCTGGAAATCCCGTCGTTATTCATTCTTTTCAACTCCTCACAGTTTCCGCCGCTAGCAGAATGACTCAATGAGAGCTTGTACTATGTAGGAATTGAGCTCTATCACTTTTTTCAATACGGTACAGCATAAAGAATTCGTTATCCGTCTTCAGGAATGAAGATCTTCGGAGGAAGGGGCAATTAATTATTGTTAGGGACCGAAAGGTAATATGTATTATGATATCACCCATTGGTATAAATGTCATAAGCAAGACAATGTAAATGACTGGACTTGGAAAGCACAGCACATGAATGCATGATGAGTTGACCATGTAGTATAAAATTCCTCGCCCAAGTTTAAGTGAAAGACGTGAAGACGACATGGAACTTGTTCCGTATCCGATGTTCAACACAAACAGGCTGCTCGTTTTTCCAATAATATAGTGATGCCCAAGGTAATCAGCGGTCTTTGGCAGGCTTCTAGAATTCCTAAAACAGAGTTTGTATGGACTACTTGTTTGCTCCCTATCAGATTTCAGTGAAGAATGAAAATGTGTGCAAGGGGTAATGGACGTGCCAAGCATTCATCATACTTCATAAAGTTTCAACTTAGAACTAAGACTTTCTTTTCACGAACGCAGATCGAGAATAGATGTGAAGAGAAAGACTCTTGAATAGTGTTTGCTCCAAACGGAAGGAGAGTACAGGAGTATTAATGAGGAATTGGAAAAATCCATCAGTATGTTCTCATGGATGAGAATTCTTCAAATGGATTCCAAAATCCCATTGAAATAGAGAAAAAATTCGACACTGGTATATCCCACCCACTTGATATTGTCTACAGCATTGCATTATATCCATAATTTTATTACATTTGTCCAATATATGAGAACGTCTTAGGCACTGAAGATAGAAATATCCTTCAAGTCGTGGAGTGTGAAAGCCACGGGAGCGGTGGGGTGATGCGTACATAACTTCCAAACTTATGATAAGGGAAACAGAATTGGGTGTGTACGGGCTTTACTAGTTTTCAGTTAGACCGTAAGATTGGGATCTGTCGGTATTGTATTAAAACACAGACTCTAGATACCATATGTCAACAAAGTTGTTCGAAAGTTAGCTGGAGTTTGGTAATTTTGTACTTTAATGTTAATCTGGTGACCTCTAGTGCCCAGCCCCAGTGTTGTTTGTACTAAAATACTAACTAAAAAGTCTCCCACTCAACCTATACCTGAAATTGCCTGAAGGTTTAAAAAAAGGCTGGATAAAATGTTCAAAAACTCATGCATTCGACCAGTGATGCATATTCCAGGAATAAATATTCCGGGAATAGGAATATTTAGCGAAAAAATTCAATCCTATTCCATATTT